>JAJJWW010010994.1:0-123121 GCA_023531295.1 Papaver armeniacum
TATCCGTTCAACGTGCATCTAGCACCACTCTCACAAACATCCATATAAACGTCTTCGGTCTTCAATCCTTGTCTTCATCTTTGTCTTCAGTCTTCAACTTTTGATGATGAAATCTTGAACTTCGTAGAATCTTGACAATATGATTCTTTCCTCTAATTCCTTGTTGCTTGAAACTTCATTATGGATATTTATTCTTCCATTGGATTTATTGAATGAATACAAAACCAAAAAGAAATAAACAAACCAAAATATGATGCAATATTTTTTTTTTTTTTTTTTTTTTTTTTTTGTAAGATGCAAGATAAATAAAGTAAATACAAAATGAAAACAAACAAAATATTAAAAATAAATGATGAACCTAATGAACTTTTTTTTTCCGGACTAGAGAAAATAAAATACAAATTAACAAATAAGATAAAATAAAAATGCAAGTACAAAGGCCATGGTGTAAGTACTTTACCACTTGATTCTTCACAACTTGTATGTCTTGATATCATAAACTTCTTGAAATCTAATCTTGATTTTCTTCACTCTTGTACAATAGTCTTCAACTTGTAAAATTCTGCTCCTTATCTTGTTGCTTTACTTCAATATGAAATCTGCTCATTTTTTGTACCGTTGCTTGTAAACCTTGAACATCTTCAACTTTCCTTCGAATTTGTGATTCTCATCTTGTTGATGATGATGGTGTTTCTATGGACCTGTTGGTGTAGAGAGAGATAAAGTGGATGGTGCTAACTGCGAACAAGATTACAAGTGGTACGTAAGTTAGCAATTCGATGTCACCATCATGATTGATAAAATAACACTAAAGAGATCAAAATAGTGCTTCTATTGGTGGGAGGTTGGGTAGCTCACCATTCTACCCGGAGTTTACGTACGGTGACACACACTCTAAAAGCACAAATTTAGACACGTATAAAGAAGTGAAGGCCGGTGCCTCTCATGATGTAACATGGGTAGTCTCCACTATAGGGGACCACAACTCTAATACCGAATTCATCCTCTGCACCTTATTTTCCATCGGCATGGTTAAATCCAACTTTAACTCTCATACAAGTAAGAAATCCGATCATGTTCGTGTCATCTCTAAGTTTAGTCACTCTTATGAGAATCTCGATGTAATCTTAGCGACATGTATACAGTGTGACTCTAAACTAACCACAAGTTAGAGTTTTTTATTCACTATTTTACACAAAAGTTGAAAATTTCATGAAAAATTTACAATGCAAACTTAACCACTCCCCCACACATAAACTTTACATTGTCCTCAATGTAAATTAAGTAATCCAAAGTAAGTCAAGGTAGGAAATCCTACATGATAATGTGACAAGAAATCAGAAAAAGTAAATGCAAGACAAGAGAAAAACTAAAAACAAGACAAAAAAATAAAAATAAGACAAGAAATACTAATCCTATGGGTTGCCTCCCATTTAGCGCTTGGTTTAAAGTCGTCAGCCCGACTATCTCCTTGCTTGCTAAGCCTCCTATAGAGGGAGTACTTCCACAAAGTTAAATACTTCCACCACTTCGGAAGTGAAATTCTCATAATATGGTTTCAACCGATGCCCATTAACTTTAAGTTCCTTGCCTGTAGCTATGCTACGAATTTCAACTGCACCATGAGAAAACACATTAGTAACAATAAAAGGTCTGATCCATCGTGACCTTAATTTACCCGGAAATAAATGCAAGCGAGAATTAAACAAAAGCACTTTCTCGCCCAATGCAAAATTGTTTCCTAGAAATCATTGTATCATGAAAGGCCATCGTTTTCACCTTATAAATGTGTGAGCTTTCAAATGCATCATTGCGAAGCTCCCCTAACTCTTGAAGTTGTAACTTCCTTTGCTTTCCAGACTCATCCATCTCCATATTGCATTGCTTAATAGCCCAAAATGCCTTATGCTCAATTTGAACGGGTAAATGACAAGGTTTATGATAGGTGTAGAATACACCGTATTTACTATCTAGTAGTTACGCTTTCTTTGCTATTTTTTCTTGTGAATTATGTACTTTACGTATGTTTTTGAGTTATTAGGTACTCTGGAGTCGCACGGACGAAAAGATGGAGAAATCACCCATTTGAAGCGTAAAGGGTTAGAAGGTCAATTCATAGGCAAGTGATTCTTGGAGCAGGCTAAGGCTGCGCAAAGGAGGTGAAGAATGAACTGTCAGTTCCCCGCAACTGACAGTTGAGCAAGGAAGAGTTAGGCAGTCGGTTCTGCGAAACTGACAAGCCAAAGATAAACTGGGATGGCCCTTATCCAGTTCGTTTGGGTGTCTGTATTATTTTCCTACACAAGACCTGAAAATCAGAGAGAAATCAATTCTCTATCATTGCTTTCGTTTTCGCCTTCTTTACCTAAACCAATGGCGGTTCCATTGAAGAGCTGCTGTCCGAGAGTTGGAGATGCAGAAATTCAGAGAAATCAGTGAAGCTATTGAATGTCAGTGTTGTGAAGATGAAGAACAATTGGTTTTGCTGTTAATGGAAAAAATTGAATCTGAGAAGAATGAAAGGGAGGAATGAGATTGAGCATATATTGAGATCCAAACGCAGATGCAGAAGAATTAGAGCATGGATTCGAATGGGTTTCGATTCAAATCTGAATCTGTGTGTGCCATATAAATCAGGGATGGTTTGATTAAGAGTATGGTGTTGTCCATGGGAATTTATTTGTTGTTTCAGTTGAATCCAGGTGAAGAATTAAGGCAGATAAGAGGATGCTGCTCTGTTAATCGAGAATTAGAAGAATAGGTTTGTTGAATCGATGAGTTCTGGGTTTGATGAAGAATTGAGGGCTCGAGTTGGCAGCAAGATGGGTTCGTGGAAGAAGAGACAAATGAATGATTTCAGGGCTTGTGAAATGAGAGAATGGATTAAATGGTGTTATTAAAACACAAATTGAAGAAGGATGAGCTGCTAAACAAAGAATGCGAGGTGGGTTTGATGTGATTTAGAGATTGGCGGTGTTGTTGAGAGTGAATCGAGCCGCAACAATTGAAGTTCAAGCTCGAATCTTTGAATTAGGGAGTTGCGATTGGAGATGAAGCTACAAGATTCAATGGTGGATTTGTTGATGGATTCAGGTTAAGAAGGTGGAGCTGCTCAGATGATTTTGCAGGTGAAGAGCTGGGTGCTGTGTGGTTGAATGGAGCTGGTGAGGAATGGTTGAAAAGCTGCAGATGTTTGTGTTGCAAGGATTTGGAGAATGAAGTTGTAATAGTGACTGAAGTGAAGCTGACAAACTGAAAGTGCAGTTCAGATGGCCTTGAGTTCATTACAGAGAAGAGGGCTGAATTGCAGGAGCTGGATGGTGATGACTACAAGCTGATGGGAGAATGTATGTTGAAATTGCAGGTGATGCTGCAAAGAATGGAGTGTTGGTGGTCTCTGGTGGGTTCGTATGGAAGTGTAGCTGCTAATGAAGCTACAGAATATACTAGATGTATGTTTAGGTTTGCAATGAAGCTGTTCTGAAATTGAAGTTGCAGCTCAGTGATGGATGAGCATTGCGGAGCTGGCTTTGAGATGGAGATTGCGGTTGTTAAAGCAGCGCACTGAGGTGTTATTGCAGAGGTGGCTTCGATACAGGGAGGAAATGCCGCAGAATGAGGAGCTGGAGTTCAGTTGGCAGTCGATACAAAGAATGGAGCTGTTGCTGCGAGCAAGAGTAGGACTTGCTGGTGGTTGTGAGCAGCAGGGGAAATTGTAGGTGTTGGTTGGCTTGAACCGAGCCAACAAATGGACAGAAATTGAGGTGGAAGTGTTGCTCGATGCTGGGAGAAATCATTGCAGCTGCCAGTTGATGGATTGCAGGAATTGTTGTGTGATCTGATTCCAGGGAGTTAATGGAGTTGCAGCTGAAAGTATGTAGGTAATCAATTTGGCTGGGCTGAGAGAGAGAAGCGCAATGGAACTCAGGTGAATGGAGCAAGTTCAGGTGTATGAACTGGAAATGGTTGTTGCACTTTGCTGCAACATGAATGAGCTATGTAGTGTGTAACTGCAGCTGGACTGCAATCAAGATGTTTGCGAACTGGTGGTTATGTTGAGATGGCAGTGGTAGCTGTTAGCGTTCTCTGAAGTTTAGGAGGAGCTGGAAATGGAGTGGCAATACAAGGCCAACATGAAGTTGTAGAAGTGCGAAGGGTAGCTGGCATTGCAGGTGCATTGCAGGCTGAAGCTGAGAGCTGGTGTTGTTGTGCAGGGTAATCGAGTACCAGACTGCAGTGAGTGAAGGGCTGGATGAGAAGATTCGGAAGTGCAGCTGGTGAAAATGAAGACGAAGTTATAGTCTTGTGAGTCTTGTGAATGGCAGGAGATAGCTTATCTGAGCCTGTGATATGATGGAGGAGATTAAGACAGGGCACTTTGGCAGCTGGTGGATTGCATTGCAGTTAAGCAGGGTTGGTGCTAGGCAGAATGGCAGGTTGCAGCTGGTTGTGAGGGTTGGTTATTTTGAATTGTGGTTCTGTTGCTATTGAAGTTTAGGGAGCTGTGATTTCGAGCGGAGAACAGGTCTGATGTGCTGGAATGTGATATGGCAGTGTAGTTTACTGCCAGGGATATGCTGTGAATGAGTTCTGGTGGTGATTATTGCAAGTCCGTTGTTGGGGAGGGGAGAAATTGCAAGTGGTAATGAGTTGCAGGCCATCATGGCTGGAGTGCATTGTTGCAGCACAAGGATTGTGCATTACAACATCTGGCCAGTGCAATGGCCTATCCCAGAGTGATTCAGACTGAGCCAGACTGACTCGTCTGAATAGTTGACTGATTCATATCTGACCTGACTCGGTTTGACTCGGTTTAACCGAGTTGACCCGAGTTGACCCGTTGACCCGACCGAGTTGACTCACTGAACCGGTGACCGGGCGGACTTTGCCGGTCACCTGAACCGATTTCCGGCGACTTTTCCGGCCGATTTCCGGCCACAATACCAGTTTTCCGGCGAGCATATTTTTGGGTCATATTTTCACATGGGTTTCTCACACATGGTTCATGGGCTTGGTGGACTTTTTGGTGATGGACTTTGAAGACCTAATTTTGGAAAGTGTGAAGGCTATAAGAAGAAGGAATTTCTATTCTTTTGGGGATCACGTATTTTCTACTGGAGTTTTGGAGGAGAGCGATTCTACTAGGGTTTGCTTCCATTTTATTTTACATGTTCTTCGTCTTATTTTTGATAATAATTATGTTGAATCAAAATACTATGAGTAACTAAATACCTATTATTGGTTATGGGATAATAAGTGGATTTCACAAATAAGTTTTGATTCAATGAATTAGTTTTGTCTCAAGTTTATTATTTATGATTCATTGTTAATATTGATATATGATTTGATAGTTTGTTTGGTTGAGTCCGGAATCAATCCGATCTACTTTCATATCTAGAGCTATATTAGGGTTTTCAATACGAAAACGTTGTCTATCCCTGATTTTGAGTAGCATAAATGTGGGTAGTGCTTGTAGTGATATATCCTACTAGTCACATATGAATCATAACTTGGGTTAAATCGAATTAGTGCTTTTACACATTTTGGTTGCCTTGATTAGTCTTATTCCATAGAACTCATTGCTTTTAGGGAGTTAAATCTAATTGTGCTTTTACACTTTAGGTTGCTTTCTAGGAAGAATTTACATATGCATCTTTTAATGTGGTTGTGATGAAATCAGGGAATTAGCGGGATACTCTTGCAATCAAGGTATCCTAGGACTTTTAGTAAATGAGAGATTAATTTATCAATTCTAGTCAGTGTTGAGAATACATATTTGTGAATGAAACTATCCCGTGACCAATATCTTTTCCTTATTGATTATCTTTATTATTACTTTGCTTTCAAATTAGTTTATTTACTTTGAATTATCAAAACATCCCCCCCTTGGTTACTAGAAAACTGAAAATTTGCATAACAACAAAGGCCTCTCTGTGGATACGAACTCTTTCTTATTGCATACTACTTTATTTTAGTAAAGCAAGAAAGTGAAATTATTTTTGACCGGGTGACAACCGATCAAATTTTGGCGCCGCCACGGGAGGCATACGGCTTGTTATTAAGTTTTTAGTTTCTTTTTACAATTTTTGCTTTTATACTTGCTTTTCGTTTATTGTCTTGTTTCTCACTTGTTTGCGAGAATTGTTTTTCGGTACTAATCTCGGCTTCCAAAGATTGGAATTACCAAAGGTGCGGGATAGCTACTCGAAGAGGCACAATACTCCAACCAAGGCAAGACACAACGGAAGAACAAGTCTTGGAAGTAGAACACGAAGCTCTTCATCAAGAAGAGGAATAAGAGGTTCCATTCGTAGGAGAACCACTAATTGAAGAGGAAGAAGCAATGGGTGACAATGCAAACCGTACACTCAAGGATTTGGCTTCTCATAGGCTTGATGCACAACAATGGTGTATCCAAACAAACTCAACTTTCGAGATCAAGCCGGGGTTGCTTAGAGAGTTGCCAAAGTTTCATGGTATGGCGAATGAGGACCCAAACAAGCATCTCATAGAGTTCCATACCATTGTCAAGGCTATGCTTCCAGCGGAGACTGAAGTCGATGGTGCAATGATGAAAGTTTTTCCATTTTCTATGGTGGACAGCGCTAAGGATTGGTTGTATTGTTTGCCACCTGGGAGTGTCACTACATGGAACGGTTTGAAGAAACTCTTTCTAGAGAGGTATTTTCCTGCGTCAAAGGCCACTCAAATTCGCAAAGAGATTTGTGGAATAAAGCAACATGTTGGAGAATCATTGTATGAATGTTGGGAGAGGTACAAGAGATTGGTGGCAAGCTGTCCACACCATCAAGTTAGTGATGCTATGATAATCCAAGACTTCTACGAAGGTCTCCAATCAAGTGATAGATATCTTCTAGACGCTGCGGGTGGTGGTGCTCTAGTGAACAAGACGGTGGCCCAAAGTCTGCGGAGTTGATTGAAAGCATGGCTGCGAACTCGCAACAATTCTACACAAGAGGTGAACCAATGGTTAGGCAAGTGCATGAAGTTAGTGATTCGTCATCATCACACCGTGATCAAAGGATGGACAATATGGAGCAAATGATTCAAAGGATGGCTGCAGTTATTTTACCTTCACATGGTGAAGAGATGGAGCAAGCTAGTGCGGTTTTTCCAAACCAACAAAGAAGGTATGATCCCTACTCCAACACCTACAATCCGGGATGGAGAGATCATCCAAATTTCAGCTATGCCAACAAGCAAGGTGCGGTCCAACAACCAAATTTCAATCGTTCGAGTGGATTTCAACCACAACTACAACAATTCCAACAACAACAAACAACAATTTCAACCGCAACAACAACAATTTCAGCAACCAAAACAATCGGTTCAAGGTTCCGATATCGATGCAAAGTTACATACAATGATGCAAGGTATTTCTACCATGTTCAAGGAGAGCCAACAAGAAACTAAGAGTGCTATCAAGGATTTACAGACTCAAGTAGGCTCCATGGCGGTTGATATCAACAATTTGAAGGCACAAAATAGTGGGAGACTTCCTTCTCAACCTATCAACCCAAAAGAGGGTGTTAATGCAATTACATTGAGAAGTGGTACACAACTTGTGCAACCCGAAGTTGCTGATTTGGGTGAAGAGGAAGCTCCAAAGGAGCCGGTTTTGGAAGAAAAGAGGGATGAAATTCCCCAAACACTCGAGGTACCAATTCCTAACTCTAAAACTCCGGTTTCTACTTATGTTCCTCCTATACCTTTTCCTCGCAGATTTGCAAGTTCAAAGAAGGCGGAACTAGAAAAGGAGATTTTAGACGTTATTAGGAAGATTCATGTGAATATACCACTCCTTGATGCTATCAAGCAAGTTCCCAAGTATGCAAAAGTGTTGAAGGACTTGTGTACCAATAAGCAAAGGCTCAAAGGTAATGAAGTGTTGAGTGTGGGGGAGAATGCTTGGCAATCTTACAACACAAACTCCCACTGAAATGCAAAGACCCGGGTAGCTTTGACATTCCCGTCACAATTGGTAACACCACTTTTAATAAAGCAATGTTGGATTTAGGTGCATCCGTTAATGTTATGCCTGCATCTATGTACAATTCACTTAATCTAGGTCCTTTGAAAAGGATGGAATTGTGTTGCAATTAGCCGATCGTTCTAATGTCTACCCAATGGGTATTGTCGAGGATGTTCTTGTGCAGGTTAATCAACTTGTATTCCCAGCTGACTTTTGTGTGTTAGAGATGGATGAAGGTTCACCGGACTCGTCTCTTCCATTGCTACTTGGGCGTCCCTTCATGAAAACGGCGAAAACCATTATTGATGTGGACAAGGGAACGTTGACTATGGAGTTCGATGGAGAAATAATACGTTTCAACATTTTCGAGACGATGAGATATCCTAGTGATGTCCACTCTTGTTTCTCCGTTGATGTTTTGGATACATTGGCTCAACAAGTGTTTGAATTGAATCATGATGATGCTTTGGAAACTGTTTTAACTACAACCATGGATGACGGTATTGAGTGTGGTAACGAAGTTAAGGAAGCCCTTGGTGATCTCAACTCACTACAAGGATGTCCGGAAACTCACAATATCTCTTTTATTTCTTTACCACGCAAAGTGATGAACAACTTTTACATTCTATTGTTAAATCTCCAAAGTTGGAATTGAAACCTCTTCCAAGTCACTTAAAGTACTTGTACTTGGGTGATAATGAAGAGTTACCTGTGATTGTTTCTAACGAGCTTAGTGAATTACAGAGCAAAAACTTCTACGGGTGTTAAGGAAGCACAAGACGGCCATAGGATGGACAATCTCCGATATCAAGGGTATAAGCCCTGCCGTTTGTATGCATAAGATTCGTTTGGAGGACGATGCAAAGCCTACAAGGGACGCGCAACGTCGTTTGAACCCTCCCATGATGGAAGTTGTGAAAAAGGAGATACTCAAGCTCTTGGAAGTGGGTGTTATCTACCCCATATCCGATAGCAAGTGGGTGAGCCCGGTACAAGTTGTACCAAAGAAATCAGGGGTAACGGTGGTAGAGAATGATGAAAATGAACTTGTCCCAACTCGTGTGCAAACCGGTTGGAGGGTTTGTATTGATTATAGAAAGTTGAATGCCACTACTAGGAAGGATCATTTTCCTTTACCCTTTATTGATCAAATGCTTGAACGTTTAGCTGGACATGCTTATTATTGCTTCCTTGATGGTTATTCAGGGTACAATCAGATTGTGATAGCATCGGAGGACCAAGAGAAAACTACTTTCACTTGTCCTTTCGGCACTTTTGCTTATAGAAGGATGCCTTTTGGCTTGTGCAATGCTCCAGCTACCTTTCAAAGGTGTATGGTAAGTATTTTCTCCGAGTATGTTGAAAACATCATTGAAGTGTTTATGGATGACTTTAGTGTCTTTGGTGATTCATTTGACCTATGTTTGAACAACTTGTCATTAATCCTTGAAAGATGTGTTGAAACAAATCTTGTGCTAAATTGGGAGAAGTGCCATTTCATGGTAACTCATGGCATAGTTTTAGGCCATATAATATCTTCTAAGGTCTTGGAAGTTGATAAAGCTAAGATAGACCTTATTCGTGCTCTAACCCCTCCCACTACGGTGAGGGAGATACGTTCTTTTCTTGGTCATGCAGGTTTCTATCGTAGATTTATCAAGGATTTTTCCAAGATAGCATCACCACTTTGCAATTTATTGCAAAAAGATGTGGTTTTAACTTCGATGAGAAGTGTATGGCGGCATTCAATCGTTTGAAAGAACTTTTGATTTCAGCCCCTATCATTAAACCACCGGATTGGAGCAAGCCGTTTGAGCTAATGTGTGATGCTAGTGACTACGCGGTTGGTGCGGTGCTTGGGCAACGTGAGGGGAAGATACCTCATGCTATTTACTATGCTTCTAGAACGTTAAATGAAGCCCAACAAAACTACACAACCACTGAAAAAGAGTTTTTAGCTATTGTATTTGCATTGGAGAAATTTCGCTCTTATCTAATTGGTACAAAAGTTGTTGTCTTTTCTCGACCATGCGGCTCTTAGGTACTTACTAATGAAGAAAGAAGCGAAACCAAGGCTCATACGATGGATTCTACTTCTACAAGAGTTTGATATTGAAATCAAGGACAAGAAAGGCATTGAGAACACCGTTGCGGATCACTTGAGCCGTCTTTGCTGTGGACAAGGAAGCTATCCCATTGCGTGAAAGTTTCCGGATGAGCAACTATTCTCAATTGCCTTTGGAGAACCATGGTATCAGACATTGTAAATTACTTGGTAACTAAACAAATCCCGAAGAACTTGTCTCGTCTTTGAGAGGGACAAACTTAAGAGGTTAGGGAACCGATACATTTGGGATGATCCATACTTATGGAAACATGGCAGCGACCAAGTAATAAGAAGGTGCGTTCCGAATCCGAGTTTAATTCTATCTTGTCATTTTGTCACTCCTATGCTTGCGGAGGACATTTTGGAAGTAAAAGAACCGCTTACAAGGTACTTGAAAGCGGTTTCTATTGGCCAACCTTGTTTAAGGATGCATATACATTTTGTACAACTTGTGATAGGTGCCAAAGAACAGGCAATCTAGGTGCCCGAAATCAAATGCCACAAACTTTTATTCAATTTATTGAAGTTTTTGATGTATGGGGTATAGATTTTATGGGTCCTTTTGTCAACTCGCATGGGAATTATTACATCTTACTTGCTGTTGATTATGTCTCTAAATGGGTGGAGGCTAAGGCCACCCCTACTAATGATTCCAAGGTTGTTTCAGATTTTGTGCAAACTAATATTTTTGCAAGGTTTGGAATTCCAAGAGCCATAATTAGCGATGGAGGTTCTCACTTCAACAACAGGTTTTTACAAAGCTTGTTGAAGAAGTACAATGTGTCGCACAAGGTTAAAACACCTTATCATCCTCAAACAAATGGACAAGCCGAGGTGTCTAATCGGGAGGTGAAATCCATACTTGAGAAGACGGTGAATCCAACAAGGAAAGATTGGAGCATGCGGCTAAATGATGCTTTGTGGGCATATAGAACCGCATACAAGACACCTATTGGGATGTCTCCCTTTAGGCTTGTGTATGGTAAACCTTGTCACTTACCCGTGGAGATTGAGCATAAGGCGTTTTGGGCGATTAAACAATGCAACATGGAGATGGATGGGGCTGGAAAGCAAAGGAAGTTGCAACTCCAAGAGCTAGAAGAGCTTCGCAATGATGCATTTGAAAGCTCTCGCATTTATAAGGAAAAAACGAAGGCCTTTCATGATACTATGATTTCTAGAAAACAATTTTGTGTTGGGCAGAAAGTGCTTTTGTTTAATACTCGCTTGCATTTATTTAGGGTAAATTAAGGTCACGATGGATCGGACCTTTTATTGTTACTAATGTGTTTTCTCATGGTGCAGTAGAAATTCGTAGCATTGCTACAGGCAAGGAACTTAAAGTTAACGGGCACCGTTTGAAACCATATTATGAGAATTTCACTTCCGAAGTGGTGGAAGGAGCTAATTTTGTGGATGCACTCCCTCTGGAGGAGTCATAGAAAGCAAGGAGATAGTCGGGCTGACGACTTTAAACCAAGCGCTAAGTGGGAGGCAACCCACCGGTTTTGTATCTTTACCTTTATTTTTTTATTTTTAAGCATTTTTTCTTTATTTTCTTGTTTTTGCATATCATTTGCGGAATTTCCCACCTTGAACCTTCTTTGGATGATTCAATTTTACATTGAGGACAATGTAAGGTTTAAGTGTGGGGGAGCATTTATATGTTTGTATAGTTTGTTTTATGCGTTTAGTAGTTTTATGCAATGAAAAAAAAAAAAAAAAAAAAAAAAAAAAAAAAAAAAAAAAAAAAAAAAAAAAAATTTGTGCTTTTTGAACTCCGAAATCTAGAAACTTGTGCCTTTAGGATGACACCATTAGTGGATGGAACCATGTTGATTGCAGGAGTTGAGGAACCAATTAACTAAAAGGGACGAACATAGCTCATGAATCATAAATACCATGATAGTTGTTACCATATCTCGGAATATCACCATATCACATGCTATTTTTTTTTATTTTTCCATGTTTATCTATTGTTCTCTAAGTGCTTTGGTGGGTCACTAAAAATCGAGTTGTTATTGCTGCTAGGATGATTAGAATGGTTCAGTTGCTAGAAAAAGAAAAAAAAAATAAAAAAAAAAAAGAAAAAAAAATAAAAATAAAAAGAGACCGACCAATTAGACCAAAACGGAATAAAGAATGACACTTGGGAATAGCAGTATGTGTGAAACGTAGTCCCTGTCTCCGTCGCCTAAACAAGCGTGGAATGCAGGATCCAAGGCAACTATCACTTACTTGCTGACAAGAAGCATGCGCTTGGATCCAGTTTTATCTAATCATGCCGTCTAAAAAAAAAAGGAAAAAGAAACAAAAAAAAAAAAAAAAAAAAAAAAAGAAAAAGAAAAGAAAGTATTTTATATTTGGTGAATAAAGTCGCTCCTGGTTCCCTTGTATATGCCAGTGAGTTGATGTAGAAATAAGTTTGTTGACCACTGGTTCCCTTGTATATGCCAGTGTGTTGATACTAGAATTGACCAAGTAGCTCAATCCAATAGGATTAGGTTCATCTTAGCAGTGACCTTCAGACAGATATGGGAAACATCGAACACTTGTGAACATTCGCCAACATCTACATCTATATCCATCTTCTTAATCTTTTCATTGTGATTGTGGTTTGTTAGTTTCCGAGTATTGTGGCTTGTTCGACTATCTAATTAAAGCTTTATTTACTTGAATATGAACTGAATTTGCGCAAGGTACCTCCTCCTGTAGTCAGTTTGGATTCATTCATTGATTTTGTCACAAATAGATGGAGTTTGAAATATAGGTTTTGTAGGCAGACCTCTTGTAAACCTTCACGAGACTAAAACTCGTCCACTAGGGACACCTAGGGGTTTAAAGGCTTGTTATTTATGCTAAAATTAACCGTAGTCTCAACGTCACGGAGTTGTATGTTTGTCTTATAATTATGTTTTGTTTGATTTGCTCGAGGACTAGCAAAGTCTAAGTGTGGGGGAATCTGATAGGTGTAGAATACACCGTATTTACTATCTAGTAGTTACGCTTTCTTTGCTATTTTTTTCTTGTGAATTATGTACTTTACGTATGTTTTTGAGTTATTAGGTACTCTGGAGTCGCACGGACGAAAAGATGGAGAAATCACCCATTTGAAGCGTAAAGGGTTAGAAGGTCAATTCATAGGCAAGTGATTCTTGGAGCAGGCTAAGGCTGCGCAAAGGAGGTGAAGAATGAACTGTCAGTTCCCCGCAACTGACAGTTGAGCAAGGAAGAGTTAGGCAGTCGGTTCTGCGAAACTGACAAGCCAAAGATAAACTGGGGTGGCCCTTATCCAGTTCGTTTGGGTGTCTGTATTATTTTCCTACACAAGACCTGAAAATCAGAGAGAAATCAATTCTCTATCATTGCTTTCGTTTTCGCCTTCTTTACCTAAACCAATGGCGGTTCCATTGAAGAGCTGTTGTCCGAGAGTTGGAGATGCAGAAATTCAGAGAAATCAGTGAAGCTATTGAATGTCAGTGTTGTGAAGATGAAGAACAATTGGTTTTGCTGTTAATGGAAAAAAATTGAATCTGAGAAGAATGAAAGGGAGGAATGAGATTGAGCATATATTGAGATCCAAACGCAGATGCAGAAGAATTAGAGCATGGATTCGAATGGGTTTCGATTCAAATCTGAATCTGTGTGTGCCATAGAAATCAGGGATGGTTTGATTAAGAGTATGGTGTTGTCCATGGGAATTTATTTGTTGTTTCAGTTGAATCCAGGTGAAGAATTAAGGCAGATAAGAAGATGCTGCTCTGTTAATCGAGAATTAGAAGAATAGGGTTTGTTGAATCGATGAGTTCTGGGTTTGATGAAGAATTGAGGGCTCGAGTTGGCAGCAAGATGGGTTCGTGGAAGAAGAGACAAATGAATGATTTCAGGGCTTGTGAAACGAGAGAATGGATTAAATGGTGTTATTAAAACACAAATTGAAGAAGGATGAGCTGCTAAACAAAGAATCTGAGGTGGGTTTGATGTGATTTAGAGATTGGCAGTGTTGTTGAGAGTGAATCTGAGCTGCAACAATTGAAGTTCAAGCTCAGATGCTGAATTAGGGAGTTGCAGTTGGGGATGAAGCTACAAGATTCAATGGTGGATTTGTTGATGGATTCAGGTTAAGAAGGTGGAGCTGCTCAGATGATTTTGCAGGTGAAGAGCTGGGTGCTGTGTGGTTGAATGGAGCTGGTGAGGAATGGTTGAAAAGCTGCAGATGTTTGTGTTGCAAGGATTTGGAGAATGAAGTTGTAATAGTGACTGAAGTGAAGCTGACAAACTGAAAGTGCAGTTCAGATGGCCTTGAGTTCATTACAGAGAAGAGGGCTGAATTGCAGGAGCTGGATGGTGATGACTACAAGCTGATGGGAGAATGTATGTTGAAATTGCAGGTGATGCTGCAAAGAATGGAGTGTTGGTGGTCTCTGGTGGGTTCGTATGGAAGTGTAGCTGCTAATGAAGCTACAGAATATACTAGATGTATGTTTAGGTTTGCAATGAAGCTGTTCTGAAATTGAAGTTGCAGCTCAGTGATGGATGAGCATTGCGGAGCTGGCTTTGAGATGGAGATTGCGGTTGTTAAAGCAGCGCACTGAGGTGTTATTGCAGAGGTGGCTTCGATACAGGGAGGAAATGCCGCAGAATGAGGAGCTGGAGTTCAGTTGGCAGTCGATACAAAGAATGGAGTTGTTGCTTTGCAGAGCAAGAGTAGGACTTGCTGGTGGTTGTGAGCAGCAGGGGAAATTGTAGGTGTTGGTTGGCTTGAACCGAGCCAACAAATGGACAGAAATTGAGGTGGAAGTGTTGCTCGATGCTGGGAGAAATCATTGCAGCTGCCAGTTGATGGATTGCAGGAATTGCTGTGTGTTCTGATTCCAGGGAGTTAATGGAGTTGCAGCTGAAAGTATGTAGGTAATCAATTTGGCTGGGCTGAGAGAGAGAAGCGCAATGGAACTCAGGTGAATGGAGCAAGTTCAGGTGTATGAACTGGAAATGGTTGTTGCACTTTGCTGCAACATGAATGAGCTGTGTAGTGTGTAACTGCAGCTGGACTGCAATCAAGATGCTGCGAACTGGTGGTTATGTTGAGATGGCAGTGGTAGCTGTTAGCGTTCTCTGAAGTTTAGGAGGAGCTGGAAATGGAGTGGCAATACAAGGCCAACATGAAGCTGTAGAAGTGCGAAGGGTAGCTGGCATTGCAGGTGCATTGCAGGTCAAGCCGAGAGTCTGGTCTTTGTTGCAGGGTAATCGAGTACCAGATTTGCGGTGAGTGAAGGGGTCTGGATGAGAAGATTCGGAAGTGCAGCTGGTGAAAATGAAGACGAAGTTATAGTGTTTGTGAGTCTTGTGAATGGCAGAGATAGCTTATCCGAGCTGTGATATGATGGAGAGATTAAGACAGGGCACTTTGGCATTTGGTGGATTGCATTGCGATTAAGCGGGGGTTGGTGCTAGGCGGAATGGCGGAGTTGGTAGTGGTTGTGAGGGTTGGTTATTTTGAATTGTGGTTCGTTGCTATTGAAGTTTAGGAGCTGTGATTTCGAGCGGAGAACAGGTCTGATGTGCTGGAATGTGATATGGCAGTGTAGTTTACTGCCAGGGATATGCTGTGAATGAGTTCTGGTGGTGATTATTGCAAGCTGTTGTTGGACAGGGAGAAATTGCAAGTGGTAATGAGTTGCAGGCCATCATGGCTGGAGTGCATTGTTGCAGCACAAGGATTGTGCATTACAACATCTGGCCAGTGCAATGGCCTATCCCAGAGTGATTCAGACTGAGCCAGACTGACTCGTCTGAATAGTTGACTGATTCATATCTGACCTGACTCGGTTTGACTCGGTTTACCCGAGTTGACCCGCCGATCCTACCGAGTTGACTCACTGAACCGGTGACCGGGCGGACTTTGCCGGTCACCTGAACCGATTTCCGCGACTTTTCCGGCGATTTCGGCCACAATACCGATTTCATGAGCATATTTTGGGTCATATTTTCACTTGGGTTTCTCACACATGGTTCATGGGCTTGGTGGACTTTTTGGTGATGGACTTTGAAGACCTAATTTTGGAAAGTGTGAAGGCTATAAGAAGAAGGAGTTTCTATTCTTTTGGGGATCACGTATTTTTTACTGGAGTTTTGGAGGAGAGCGATTCTACTAGGGTTTGCTTCCATTTTATTTTACATGTTCTTCGTCTTATTTTTGATAATAATTATGTTGAATCAAAATACTATGAGTAACTAAATACCTATTATTGGTTATGGGATAATAAGTGGATTTCACAAATAAGTTTTGATTCAATGAATTAGTTTTGTCTCAAGTTTATTGTTTATGATTCATTGTTAATATTGATATATGATTTGATAGTTTGTTTGGTTGAGTCGGAATCAATCCGATCTACTTTCATATCTAGAGCTATATTAGGGTTTTCAATACGAAAACGTTGTCTATCCCTGATTTTGAGTAGCATAAATGTGGGTAGTGCTTGTAGTGATATATCCTACTAGTCACATATGAATCATAACTTGGGTTAAATCAATTAGTGCTTTTACACATTTTGGTTGCCTTGATTAGTCTTATTCCATAGAACTCATTGCTTTTAGGGAGTTAAATCTAATTGTGCTTTTACACTTTAGGTTGCTTTCTAGGAAGAATTTACATATGCATCTTTTAATGTGGTTGTGATGAAATCAGGGAATTAGCGGGATACTCTTGCAATCAAGGTATCCTAGGACTTTTAGTAAATGAGAGATTAATTTATCAATTCTAGTCAGTGTTGAGAATACATATTTGTGAATGAAACTATCCCGTGACCAATATCTTTTCCTTATTGATTATCTTTATTATTACTTTGCTTTCAAATTAGTTTATTTACTTTGAATTATCAAAACATCCCCCCCTTGGTTACTAGGAAACTAAAAATTTGCATAACAACAAAGGCCTCTCTGTGGATACAAACTCTTTCTTATTGCATACTACTTTATTTTAGTAAAGCAAGAAAGTGAAATTATTTTTGACCGGGTGACAACCGATCAGTTTACCATACATAATCTTAAAGGGAGACATCCCGATAAGTGTCTTGTATGCGGTTCTATAAGCCCACAAATCATCATTAAGTCGCATGCTCCAATCTTTCCTTGTTGGATTCATCGTCTTCTCTAGAATGGATTTCACTGCCCGGTTAGAAACCTCGGCTTTCCCATTTGTTTGAGGATGATAAGGTGTTGCAATCTTGTGCGACACATTGTTGTAAGATCCTGTTTTTGAAGTGAGAAACCCCATCGCTAATTATGGCTCTTGGAATTCCAAACCTTGCAAAAATATTAGCTTGCACAAAATCTGAAACCACTTTAGAATCATTAGTTGGGGTAGCCTTAGATTCCACCCATTTAGAGACATAATCAACAACAAGTAAGATAAAAAAATTCCCATGGGAGTTGACAAAAGGACCCATAAAATCAATACCCCATACATCAAAAACTTCAATAAATTGAATAAAAGTTTGTGGCATTTGATTTCGAGCACCTAGATTGCATGTTATTTGGCACCTATCACAAGTTGTACAAAATATATATGCATCCTTGAACAAGGTTGGCCAATAGAAACCGCTTTCAAGTACCTTGTGAGCGGTTCTCTTACTCCCAAAATGTCCTCCACAAGCATAGGAGTGACAAAAAGACAAGATAGAATTAAATTCATATTTGGGAACGCACCTTCTTATTAATTGGTCACTACAATGTTTCCACAAGTATGGATCATCCCATATGTATTGGTTCCCCAACTTCTTAAGTTTGTCCCTTTCAGCACGAGACAAGTTCTTTGGGATTTGTTTAGATACCAAGTAATTAACAATATCGGCATACCATGGTTCTCCAAAGGAAATTGAGAATAGTTGCTCATCCGGTATTCTCAATTCCTTTATTGTCCTTGATTTCAATATCGAACTCTTGCAAGAGTAAAATCCATCGTATGAGCCTCGGTTTCGCCTCTTTTTTCATAAGCAAGTACCTAAGCGCTGCATGATCTAGAAAATACAACAACTTTCGTACCAATTAGATAAGAGCGAAACATTTCCAAAGCAAAAAGAATAGCTAACAACTATTTTTTAGTGGTTGTGTATGCAATGACCCTTAAGATCGTCAACGCTATTTGACTGGTCCATACATGATCAATAGACGTTTAGCCACTAATAACTCGATTAGTTTATGTAGATTTTAATTAATAGAAATTAATCTAACAACAATTTATATACGAAACTAGTACTACTAGATAGGTCTCGAAAAATTATGCAAAACGGACTACTCAAACGCGTAAATCGGATACCGGACGAAGAAAATACGAGACGCGAAAGATGGAATAGAAATCGGCCAAACTTCCGTTGACCGTTACCGCTGACTGACATTGACCGTTGACCAGGTCATTGACTTTCATTTGGACGGACCTTAAATCAAATAGGACCTGCATTTAGGAAATGGTTATCCCTTAGTAATTGGAATAGGATAATGATAGTAAGGGGTATAAATGGAGTGTCATTCTTATATTAAATGGAAAATCAAACAAATACGTTTTGTGTTTATCTCCTCTAGCATGTTAGGTGGTGGTGTTGCACGAGGGGTTCATATTGGAATTCAAAGGTTGTAGAGAAAGGAGGAGGTGGATAAAGAGTAAAATTCTTAAGTTTTAAATTGAACTTTTGGGTGAGAATAAATAATTATTATCTCATGAAATGAGAGAAGGTTAGACATGAAAAAAGAGTGATGGGTTATGAATTGTAATGAAATCAGTGTTTGATTGAGAGAATCAGTATAATGAAAGTTTGGGATTAGAATCGTTATGATAGAATGATTAGAAGAAACATTAACAAATAGGAAAGGAGGAGGAAGTGTTCTTGAAGTTCTTGATGAAGTTAGGTTGATAATATACTTGATTATGGATTATTCATGAGATTATTGATGGAGCTTGTGTGTGTATATATATTTAGCCAAGGTAATGTTTCTAATCGTTTCCAATATGTTTTAATGAACCGGGGTTGTTGCTAGATATAATAAATAGTTAGAAATCAATCAAGTTCCTTAGATTTTGATTTAGTATCCGACTTTATATGGGACTTGTATATGAGTCTCTCATATTTCTGTAGACACTGAGTTTGCTTGATTTGGGTAAGTAATGAATTAATTACGATTTTACAAAGTTGCACCATTTCGACTGAAAATATGGAAACTGCTGTGAGTAGGCATTTTAATGGATGTTTATGTGTATGCTAGAGTCAGATTTGGTTTCCGGTTAAAGCTACAAAGTTGTTGAGGAGATTTTCATCTTTCTAAAGAGACATTATAAGCTCCGTTTGGATAAAAATTGTGAAATTTATAGACACCGAAAGATTGGTGCTTGTGTTGTGTACAAGTATTTTAGATGCCTATCATATGTTTGTAAAATTGACTGAGTTGACTCGGTGAGTCCGCGAGTAAGATGTCAGATATATGACTCAGACAAGTCATACCAAGTGGTTAGTGGACCGGGTTTATGGATCGGTTTGTGGGTTAACCCGATGTGTTAGACCAATGGGCTTGGGCTTTGTGCTAGAAATCCTATTTTGTATTTTTGGACCACTTATGGTCCGAATTAGCTTTCGGTTCCTTCTGCAAAGTTGTAGGGTTTTTTGAGGGCTTTCCGATGATACTCAATTTGATCCTATTTGGATAAGGAGATATTGTTTTATACCAAAATTACTTATTACTAGGTTATTGAACTATTAATAGAATTAGAGCCATTAGTTATTTCACTTAACCTATAATTGGAGGCTTGTATGGAATTATGTTGTGGTTGTTATGTGAGCCTATTGGCTAAATTTTTAGAGTGCTTGTGTGACTAACAGTTAGTCTATGTCAACAATGATCGATTCAAAGGATGGGCCAGTGGGTTGAAGAATACAAGGTAGGTGTGGTTTGTCATCAAATCAGGTGGGAACTCTGTAACCTTCTTGTAATCATAAGTTCCTTTTCATATGCGAGCATGATGAGTCATAACTTCTTATGAGCATATTTGTGTGTAAATAATTGGATATGTTGTGTAATATGCATCGTGTGGATTCTTCAAATGTTATATCTATTTTTATGCTTATTATAGCCCAGGTGAGGCAATATCGTTATATAGGAGAATATTACCTTTTACAATTTCTTGTGAGAATCCATTCGTTTGCATATTATGCTTGATTGCAAACCTTCGGGACTTACGATGGTAGATTCTTGGATCATGGTTTGTATGGGAACTCCGTGTGGATGGGCTATTATTAGAGTCTGGAGTTATTCTTCTTTCGCTTTCTCCAATGAGTTTGGCGAGGTCTGAATGATATATTTTAGTTGTTCTTGCTTCACTTTTGTGGATTCATCCGGTGGTGGTCTTTTACGGATATTGCCACTATGGCCGCAATATCTGAGGAAGTGGAACTAAAATAACATTCTATCATGAATGATATATATTACGATGCTTGTTGTTTGCTGAGTGAATAATTTGATGTGTGTTTGAGTAAAATCCCCGCGAGGAGTGACTGTGGTATCCCCACAGCTCCTTGCTAAGTCTTATAGCCCAGATGAGGCGGTATATAGCATGGAAGTTGCAATATAGCTATTTAAGCACAAGGGTGTAAATAATATTACTTTTTATTTTATAACCTAATTTATGTCGTTAAGACCCAGATGAGGAAATATTATATCGAGGTATTTAGGGAAATCATTCTTATGCATATTATGCATTATGACATGTTTAGATACCATTCTTTAGAATTGTGAAGCATATTAGTGATTACTTCAAAGTTATTTATTTCCATTGGGCACCCTTCGGATGATGTGCTCACTCGTTCCCACTTCAGTTTTCAGTAAATCTAAAGAAATGGAGCGCTCGAAGATATCCGTTTCTTAGTTTAGAGCTTTATCGAATCTAGTGTTGTTGTGTATTTTTTACTATATGTATTCTTTCTTATTATGTAAACAACACATTAATATTGTTGATGGTGGGTTTTCATTTAAGGTTGAATTTGTAAAATCCGGAAAAATTATGCGCTGACATCTTGTAAAAGATAAAGCCATTAATAAGTGTTGGATACTCCCTCACTTAATTCACCAAGAATGGAGCATGTGGCAACAATCCCATTCTGTGAATACATGAAATTCCTCCGGTTGGAGCATGTGGCAACAATCCCATCCCGTGAATTTCTAATCAGCCTTGTATTTCCAAGTACTCATTATCGGTGTGGCATGACGACCGAGTGTTACTCTTACAGAGTAACACGAACCTCCAAGCACTATAATGAAACCATGTACGAAATACCCGTACAGGTGACTCTCGGTGTGTTATACTAGCCCGATTGAGCCCCTCTCGGTGTGTTATACTAGACCGATTGAGCATCCGGATTGACCGATCGGTCCGGATATGATCATGATCATCCAACTCCATAAGCATGATTGGATGACCCAGATCAATTCCATCACCCCCAAGCGGTATGGAATATCCACTGCCGAACCAATGCGGAACCGCACGGTCGGCCATTGGCCTAGCTTGCCAAAAAACGTTCATACCAAGCATTATGGACGGAAAACCCTAAATTAGGGTTTGCGGCATATTACATGTGTCTCAACCATTCATCTTCGCAGGTATAGATAGAGGGTGTAGATGTAGATTCAAAGGGCCCAGAGCATGTCAACACGATCAACGTGGGCCCGCCTACACACTTGACCAATCGGTCAAGACCAACCATGTTTGGTCGTGACAAAATTGTCGCCCAAACAAGAGAAGACGCACGGCTTTGAAACCCAAAATTAGGGTTTTGAGCATCACGAGCGTCCATCTTCTCCGGCATGAATGGAGGGTCCAAGATTAGATTAGCGAGTCCGGTCATACCAAAGATGACCACCGTGGACCCATCTATTCCCTAACCCAATCGGCCAAGGCATATCATGCCTGGCTAATCCAAAACGCACGCTCAAACTAGCGTGGTCACACCTCCCAAACCGCAAACTGATCTCGACCACTCAACTTCGCCGGACGATTTGGATGGCTCAAATCACGTTTTCATGGGATATTCAGGTATAGGCGTGGACATCAGCCTACCACCTTCACACCAGGCCAATCGGCCAAGACCGACCAAGATTGGTCGTCTTGGAACGTGCGCCTGAAGAGGGCGTGACGTGCGGCCCTTGCGGCACTAGTTTTTTGTCGCAAATCAATCTCGACCACTCGATTTCACCGGATGAATTGAGTGACCCAGATCATACTTTCATGAGGTAATGGGGTATAGGCGCCTACACCATCATGCCATCTACACGCATGTATGGTCGGTTAGGCCAAAGTTGTATCCCATGCTTGGTTTCGACCAAGCTGAAGAGTGATGCCTGCGCACCTCTTCAAAACCCTGATTCCATCAACGGTCGCAGATAAGGGTCTCAAAGATCATCTCATCCGTCCAACTTCATCAGCTTGGTTATACAGCCCTGGTCGGGAGTTAATTGGTTAGTAAGGTGTCATTACCCATCACTTTACCACACCATGATGCAGTACCTGCATAAAATACACACGATAATTCTCAAGTATCGACTTCCTGAATAACGCAGATTATTCAATTCAAGATTACATGCTATCTTTCGTGGATCCACGATCCACACATTCAGGACATCAATCATGTCACAAACTGGGGGTATACATATTGGGGTATTGGTCTGGCGATTCTACGTACGGTGCAACGCGCCATCACAAGAACGTGTTAGGAAGTCATGGACGGTTAGAGATGAACAGGAGAAGTGGGCAAGGCTGGTCGTGTATCACCAATGCACAACTTCACTACTCCATCACTCCACTTCCTCCACTTCCCACGAGAGACTGAATAAGACTCAATGACTTGTATAAATAGGTTCTCCGCCCTATTTCCAAACAACAAGAAAACACCCAGAGCCTGCTTACACCAATCGTAAGCTTGTTCACTTTCCTGTTGCAAGTCATAAGCAAGTCTACACCTTCACATTCTCAACACCTTCTTCGCTTCCCTCCCTAAGATCAACCCCATCTCCTTCACTTTGTGACCGAAACAAGTCTGGAACAGCCATTTCTTGGTTTAGGACGGACTTGCATGATTGATCTCTCGAATCTACAAGCACTCACCGCGCAGTGCATTTGTTTAAGGTTTAAATTCATTCCTCATCCACACCCCAAATTACCAAATTCCGCAGGAGTAGTTTTCACCCATAAACAAATATATTCTTAGTACTCGAAAGACTGTCATTTATATAATATCAGAGAGTTTGGGTTTGTCATTAGCACCTTATGTAAATATGTTTCTTAAAATCGGTAATCTAGTTTTTGATACTTTAATTAGGTTGTAATCCTATGAACTAAGATGACAATCTCCTCAACAACTTTGTAGCTTTAACCAGAAACCAAATCTGACCCTAGCATGCACTGCCTACTCACAGCAGTTTCCAGATTTTAAGTCGAAATGGTGCAACTTTGTAAAATCGTAATTAATTCATTACTTACCCAAATCAAGCAAACTCAGTGTCTATAGAAAGATGAAAGACGCATCTACAAGTCCCATATAAAGTCAGATACTAAATCAAAATCTAAGGAACTTGATTGATTTCTAACTATTTCTTTTATCTAGCAACAACCCCATTTCATTAAAACATATTGGAAACGATTAGAAACATTACCTTGGCTAAATAGATATACACACACAAGCTCCATCAATAAGCTCATGAATAATCCATACTCAAGTATATTATCAACCTAACTTCATCAAGAACTTCAAGAACACTTCCTTCTCCTTTTCTATTTGTTAATGTTTCTTCTAATCATTCTATCATAACGATTCTAATCCCAAACTTTCATTATATTGATTCTCTCAATCAAACACTTATTTCATTACAATTCATAACCCATCACTCTCTTTTCATGTCTAACCTTCTCTCATTTCATGAGATAATAATTATCCATTCTCACCCACAAGTTCAATTTAAAACTTAAGAATTTTACTCTTTATCCACCTCCTCCTTTCTCTACGACCTTTGAGTTCCAATATGAACCCCTCGTGCAACAACACCACCTAACATGCAAGAGGAGATAAACACAAAAAGTATTTGTTTGATTTTCCATTTAATATAATAATGACACTCCATTTACACCCCTTACTATCATTATCCTATTCCAATTACTAAGGGATAACGATTTCCTAAATACAGGTCATATTTGATTTAAGGTCCGGCCAAATGAAAGTCAATGACCTGGTCAACGGTCAATCTCAGTCAGCGGTAACGGTCAACGGAAGTTTGACCGATTTCTATTCCATCTTTCGGGTCTCGTATTTTCTTCGTACAGTATCCGATTTACGCATTTGAGTAGTCCGTTTTGCATAATTTTTCGAGATCTATCTAGTAGTACTAGTCATCAATTTCTCTCTCCAAAAAAAAGAGAGCTCTCAAATAGTGTTTTCTTTCCCTTTTCTTTTCTCTTCATCCATGTCCGAGTAAATCCTTAGCTAGCCCTAGGGTGAAGTAAGATCATGATTAATGAGGAACGGATCTGAATTGGGGGTTTAATTGCATAGATGTGATATGGTATTTTTCTTTGGTGTTTTCAGTAGTATGTATGGATTTGTTAACT
Source organism: Papaver armeniacum (assembly GCA_023531295.1). Classification (NCBI taxonomy): domain Eukaryota; kingdom Viridiplantae; phylum Streptophyta; class Magnoliopsida; order Ranunculales; family Papaveraceae; genus Papaver; species Papaver armeniacum. The sequence goes on from JAJJWW010010994.1 coordinate 24,742, forward strand.
GTGTTTTAGGTTTAGGGTATGCTTTTATTTCCTATTTATTGATTGTTTGGAGGATTGGGTGAAATCATTGAGGTGGATGTCGATATATTCACTCCCAATCTATTCCTTTTTGGTTTTACCTTGTTTATTTTTCAATTTAACTTCTTATTCTTCGATTGAGCCTGTGGAGATAGATGTCGATCTATGCTCTTTCGATATGTTCCTGTATTTTGCCTTTAATGTTATTGTTCTTCGATTGAGCCTGTGGAGATAGATGTCGATCTATGCTCTTTCGATCTTTCCCATTTTAGTTCCTCTCTTGGCATTCTTAGAATGATCATAAGTGTAGATGATCATGTCTGTTGAGGCAAGCGTCATTTCATTCTCTGGCTTTTATTTTTTATTTAAAATGCTTTAATCCCTGGTTTCTTCTAAGCCATTGGGTAATCTCTTTCTTATTAGAGGTGTAGTGGATGTGCAATTGAAATTAAAATAAGTCAATTTTACCTTTTGTTTTTGGAAGTGTTGTGCTCTTGGATGTGGTTAAAATTATAAAAGTTTGTCTGTTAGGACTTATGATCCCTTAAAAGCTTGGGTCTCTTTAGAAGTAAGAGGGTTTTTAATGTGTTTCTCTTTAGCGGAGGCTAAGGAGCTCCTCAAGAGAGGTTTAGCTCCAAATAGGAAGTTTGGAGTTGTGTAAAACAAATGAGTGATTTTATTGAAGTTTGGTTAGATTAAAAAGTCTAGAGCTTTATTGCGTTAGTCATAGTCGAGATAAGAAAGTGGGTTTAATATGATCTTGAGATTCCTTGTTAAGTGATAGGTGTAGAATACACCGTATTTACTATCTAGAGTTTATGCTTTCCTTGCTATTTTTCTTGTAAATTATGTATTTTACGCTTTTTTTGAGTTTTGTAGCTACTCCGGGAGTCACACGGAGGAAAAGAAGAAGAAATCACTCAATTCGAGAAAAAGGGTAAAATTGTCATTTCACCAAGGAGGGAATACTATATGGAGCACAGCTAAGGTTAAGGGGCGACCCAATTTGGAGGAGTGCTAAAGCCAGGGCCCGCAGAGGTTAAGGGGGTTTGCCATCAGGGTATCCCTTATCATTTATCAAGGGGTGTATTTATCAGGTCTTATCTATGGGGTATACCTATCTATATCGTCCCAACCCTAGGTCGAGAGATTTTTCTCAATTCATATTTCGTACACAGTGAGGAAGAAAAGCAGCCATGGCTGCCGTTACTACTTTTGAGATCGAGAATTCAGATCGAGCGAGAAAAGGAAGATAAAGAAGAACTGAGTTGCTGCCATGAGTCGATGAACATCCCATGAGGAAGATAAAGAAGAAGAAGAGGGTTTGATGTTGCATCTGATATCGATTGGAAGGAGGAATTGAGCTTGGTTTTGAGCTGTTACTCAACACAGAGAGGTGAATTGAAGAAGCGAGAGAAGTTGATGGCGTTTTGTGGTTCGATCTCGGAAGAAACGACAAGCGAGATTGGAGATGGCTCGGGATGAATCGAAGATGGGTTTGGTGGCCGCATTGTTTGGAGCTCCTGGACTGAGTTAGATGAAGAACAGAGGTGGGTTGAGCTTGAATGAGTTGTTGTTGTACTATGAGATGAACAAGAGAAATTCGTCGTGGGATTGAGTGGTGGTAATTTTGAGAAATCGATAGAAGGGAACAATGGAGTATCATAGATTGAAAATGGTGTTGGTGGTGATTGATTGAGAGGGTTAATAGAAAATGGGTTAGTGATGCTTTTCATTTTGACAGCAACTGGTGTTGGTGGTGCTGGCGGTGCTGAGTTAATGTTGCAGGAGCAGATAGAACACAACGATTGAGCTGAAAGTGCCTGTGTTGCAGGAATGAACAAAATGAATGTTCGAATTGCTTTAGATGTATGCTAGGAATGTCACGAGGATGGGGTCAAGAAGAGGCTGGTCGGCCGGAAAACACCCTTAAACAAACGGAACTATGGCCAATTTTCCATTCCGGCGAGCCGACTCGGGCCGATCCGAACGATCCCGATGACCGATCCCAACCGAGCCCGATGACCGATTCCGTGAATTGAATTAATTAAGTCGCCGAGTTAGCGGTGATTCAAGAATCGACTCATCCGAGTGAGCTCCAGATTAGCGAGTCGAAGCTAACTCGAGTCCGACTCACTCCTTCTCCTTGACCTTTGACTAACTGTTGACTGACGGTTGACCCATTTGACCGTTAGTCCTAACGGAGGACCGGACGGAATATTCCGTCGAATATTCTCTCGACGAGAAATTTTTGGATGGCCGGGCGGGTGACGTTTTCCGGCCAAATTCCGGCCATAATCCCAGTTTTCCGGTGAGCAAAATTCCAGAACTTTCTATGGACCTCTCATGGGTGTGAAGACTTTGGCTAGGAATTGGATGGAGAATTGGACTCAAATTTGAAAAGAGAAGGTGGAAGAGTTGAGAAAGCTTGGAATTTGGAAATTGAATTGCAAAAGGAAAAGGGTTCTATTCCTTGGAAGATTTGGAGAATATTGAAGCCTATAAATAGAGAAGTTTTCTACATCTCTAGACATCTTTTACACACATCTCTACACACACAATTCTTTTCTTTTCTTATTCTTTGTGTGAACTTCTTAACATGAGTAGTTAATTTTATTGATTGAGGATGAATTCCTAGTTTTTAAAATATGATTTGAGTTTTTGTTTTCAATTCTATCTTGAAGTTTTTCACATGATTATCGTTTGTTTTTACTAATAGGAATGATCTTAAAGACATTCATGATTGATTGATAGATTGTTTGGAGTGGCCAACTAAATTGATTTGTTAATTTGATTTAAAGCTAGTGGAAGTTAGGAGATAAGTAATCGTTTCTTGACTCTTTACATAAGTAGCAAACACGAGACCTTGCGGAGGGATTCCGTGGAGCAATTGTGTGTAGAAACAACGTTAGAAAGTGAACCTTGAGCTAAGAGTTTAACTACTAATATAAACCTAAAATTCATAAATCTTAATGCATTGAGGGAATTACATCTTGTAAGCGGACCTCAAGGTGGTTCTTTTGAATAGAATCCGATAACTCGAGAACTTCCGTGTCCGGTGAAATTTAGGGATTTTAGGCTAGCTAAGCGGACCTGCTATCCTACGGTTGGTGATAATTTGTGACTAATAACAAGTAGAATAGAACATAACTTGATTCATTGTTTCGTAACGAAGAAGGATTCCTTGATCTTGTCTCTCTTATTGCTTTCAACTTTATCTTTTAATTGTTTTTGTTTATTTTTATTTTGCTTTTTACACCCCCCTTTCGTGACAATTTTTACAACTAGAATCTCGTGCTCCTCGTGGGATCGACCTTGACTACCCTATATTACTAGTTAATTAGGTAGTAAAGTATTAATTAATTTGTTGTGGTTACGACACGCATCAAATTTTAGCGCCGTTGCCGGGGAGCAAATGGATGATTTTAGTTGTTTTTATTTTTCTTTTGCTTTATTCTTGCTTTGTTGGATTCTATTCCGTATCTAACTTGGTTTTTGAATCTTATTTCGTATCGGTTTTCCATGTACGGTGGAAAAGAGCAAGCATATTACAACAATCAATATGGTTTTCAACCTCAACATTATGGCAACTTCCAACCATCCTTAGGATACAATCAAAACCAATATTTTGGCTATGATCAAATTTCCTACGTAACCTTATGGATATTCTCATACATATCAACAACCTTATGACGGGTATGTAAGTGGACAATCACATGGATGGAAGGATAGTTATGCATCTAACAATTTGTTTTCTAGTAATGTGCAGACAGAGAATTTGGAATATACTCCTCTTCATCGTGTTTTTCCTTCACTTTTTCCAAAAGAGGAGATGTCGTCTAGAAACTCTATCAACGGTGGTAAGCGTGTGAACGTCAGAAACTTGCACAGAAATTATACAAATTGGAAGATGATGGAGACTCGGAAGAGCTTGTCGCAGAAATTAGTAGGACTATTCATATGGAACTTAAACGACGTCGGGATAAAGGTTATGAAACCGATGAAGATTCTTATTATGGTGAGTCCGAAAATGAAGATGATTGTGTTGAAAAGGACCAAACCTTTGGAGACTTTTGATGATGATAGTGTAGATTACTCGAGCCTTGATCTTAATAAAGATCAATCACCTATTCAAAAGGAAGAGCTTGAGGAAGATGCATTTATTGCTTGGCAAAACTTTCTTAGGGAAAGATGGGAGTCCAGGGAAGTGTATGAATGTTCGACAATGAGGAAGTTATTCCAACTCCGGATCATAATAACGATCCTTCACCTATTCAAAAGGAGGAGATTGGGTGTGACTTACCTATTGTTGTAAACGGTGTAACACCCGCACAAGAAGATTTTACAATCTATACCGATGAGAATCATTTTAGTGAATGGCCCGATTCCGATGATGAGAATGTTGAAGAGATGATTATAGAGGATGAAACCACATTCATTGATTTTGTGGAAGACCCAATTGAACTTGCGAATGATTTTAATGATGCCGAGACTTTGGTTAAGGTAGAAAACGACGAAGAATGGTTGCAAGGTTTAATAGAGGACCACGATATACAAGAGGTAAGTAGTTCACTTGAATTTTTTAAGGATGAAGAGGATTCTATAATACAAGAATTTTTGAAAGGTTTGTCTAACCCTTTGCCTATTGATTCTTCTCCTTTACCTCTTATTGGTTTGAATGTATGTGCTTCGAAAGTATTTTTGGATGATTTTGTTTCTAAATATCCACCATTGGAAACACTTGATGCTAACACCATGCAGGTTTGCCAAGAGGAATACATGGAAGTTCCCGAATTCTATATTCTTTATACACTTCCGAGTGTGAAAGAGAATAAGTGTGGGGGAAATTTCTATCGAGCGATAACATCATTATTGTTTTCTTGTGCTAATATTTGTATGGAATTATTGTTTGCAAAACAGGTATTATGGGTGGATCCTCAAATTTTCCGATTGTTAGTATATGGGGAATGAATCTTGCAAGAGCCAAGTCGGGCCGTCGACTTTAAAACAAGCGCTTAATGGGAGGCAACCCATAGGTTTTGTATTTCTTATCTTTTTGCTTTTTGTTATTTCTTTTTCTTATTTTTTATCATGTTAAAATTTCCCACCTTGACTTTACTAGGAGGATTCAATTACATTGAGGACAATGTAAGGTTTAAGTGTGGGGGAGTGGTTAAGCATGTTTTTAAAACAAAAATTACAAAAAAAAAAAATGAAAAAATTTAAAAAAAAAAAAAAAAGTTTTACTTAAAAATTCCAACTTTTAAAGATTTTAGAGTCACTAGCATACTTCTAGGTATGTTTACATAGAGATTTTGACCGACATAATTGAACTTGGAAATGTTAGAGAACTACATTCGGATTTCTTGTTTGTTAGAGTGTTAAATAATGGATTTAATCATGCCGGTGATGCGAATTTGGTGCAGGGAGAAATGCGTTATTAGAGTTGCTGATCAATCATTAGTGGAGATTACCCGTATTCATATCATGAGAGGCACCGACCAGAATTCTTCCATCTACTAAAGAGCTTCTTTTGAGTGTGTGTCACCGTAAGTTAATTCCGGGTAGAATGGTGAGCTACCCAACCTCCCACCAATAAAAGCACTACTCTTTGATCTCTTGAGTGCTAATTTTGTCAATCATGAGGGTGACGTCTATAGATGAAAGCTTCCTTCTTGTAGTTCGATTTGCAGTTAGCACCATTCTCTCTCGCGACAACAACGGATCCATAGAAACACATTCATCATCAACAAGGAGCGACATCAAAATCTAAAGGAAAGTTGGAAAAGTTTAAGGTTTACAAGCAACGGAACGAGAAAAAGAGCAAATTTCAAATACAAGTAAAAGCAACATACAAATGAGCGGATTTCACATATATGTTGAGGACTTACACTACAATGAGGTAATTTTATATTCAAGTATGAAGACTTATTCATGAAAGCGAAGAAAAGTAAAAGGTGAAAATTTTTGAAGTTTATGATTTCAAGACGATACAAGTTGTGAAGAATCAAGCGGTAAAATACTTCTTCCACGGCCATGGTTTATTTTTGTATTTAATTTCTCTTGTGAATTAAAAAAAAAAAAAAAAAAAAAAAAAAAAAAAAAAAAAGAAAAAAAAAAGAGAAGAAAAAAAAAGAGAAAAAATAAATAAGAGAAATATTTGTTTTGTTTTTATAAGCCGTGGGGAAGGAAAATTTATAAGGTAGTTTCAAGCGACAAGGATTTTAAGGTAAAAAGAGTTACAAATTGTTAAGGATTTATGAAATTCAAGGGTTTATCATCAATAGTTGAAACCGAAGAAGATTAAGAAGATCAAGACGAGGAGCGGAAGACGTTTCTATTGGATTCCGTGAGAGTGGTGTTATCATAATTGGCGATCGGATGTGAAGGTAAGTAAGTAATCTCATCCTCGGTATAATGGTTGATTTCCTTTCTTAGAGATCGTCAGAAAAATGGTTTTTCAAAATATTAAAAGATGTGGTTTTTTAAAAATATTTCGGAAGTTATCCTTCCCACCATTCAACGTGTTGCAGGATTTCTATCTTCATTCCTACCGCACACATGTGAGAACCATAAAAAGCTGTCTTTTTGAGTGCAATTATCATAAAATCCTTTTTGGTGAGGCAAAAGTCGAGGCGAAATGCTTATTGATCGTTTCTCAAACACGCATTCTTTCATTATGGTGTGGTTACTTCTCACTCAACATTTTAAGAATGAGAATATGTTCTTTAGTATTTCTAACTTCTTATTACTAGAATGCAGAAACTCTATGTCCTCATAGCTCTTTGGATGCTTGTGACGCTTGAACGCTTTGAAGTTGTGAGTTTTTAGTTTGATTTGCTCGAGGACTATCAAAGTCTAAGTGTGGGGGAATTTGATAGGTGTAGAATACACCGTATTTACTATCTAGTAGTTTATGCTTTCTTTGCTATTTTTCTTGTAAATTATGTATTTTACGCTTGTTTTGAGTTTTGTAGCTACTCTGGAGTCACACGGAGGAAAAGAAGAAGAAATCACTCAATTCGAGAAAAAGGGTAAAATTGTCATTTCACCAAGGAGGGAATACTATATGGAGCACAGCTAAGGTTAAGGGGCGACCCAATTTGGAGGAGTGCTAAAGCCAGGCCCGCAGAGGTTAAGGGGGTTTGCCATCAGGGTATCCCTTATCATTTATCAAGGGGTGTATTTATCAGGTCTTATCTATGGGGTATACCTATCTATATCGTCCCAACCCTAGGTCGAGAGATTTTTCTCAATTCATATTTCGTACACAGTGAGGAAGAAAAGCAGCCATGGCTGCCGTTACTACTTTTGAGATCGAGAATTCAGATCGAGCGAGAAAAGGAAGATAAAGAAGAACTGAGTTGCTGCCATGAGTCGATGAACATCCCATGAGGAAGATAAAGAAGAAGAAGAGGGTTTGATGTTGCATCTGATATCGATTGGAAGGAGGAATTGAGCTTGGTTTTGAGCTGTTACTCAACACAGAGAGGTGAATTGAAGAAGCAGAGAAGTTGATGGCGTTTTCAGGGTTCGATCTGGAAGAAACGACAGCGAGATTGGAGATGGCTCAGATGAATCGAAGATGGGTTTGGTGGCCGCTGTTTGGAGCTCGGTGACTGAGTTAGATGAAGAACAGAGGTGGGTTGAGCTTGAATGAGTTGTTGTTGTACTATGAGATGAACAAGAGAAATTCGTCAGGGATTGAGCTGGTGGTAATTTTGAGAAATCGATAGAAGGGAACAATGGAGTATCATAGATTGAAAATGGTGTTGGTGGTGATTGATTGAGAGGGTTAATAGAAAATGGGTTAGTGATGCTTTTCATTTTGACAGCAACTGGTGTTGGTGGTGCTGGCGGTGCTGAGTTAATGTTGCAGGAGCAGATAGAACACAACGATTGAGCTGAAAGTGCCTGTGTTGCAGGAATGAACAAAATGAATGTTCGAATTGCTTTAGATGTATGCTAGGAATGTCACAGGGATGGAGCTGAAGAAGAGGCCTGAATTCGGCCGGGAAAACACCCAGAAACAAACGGAACTATGGCCGGTTTTCCATTCCGGCGAGTTGACTCTGACCGATCCGAACGATCCCGATGACCGATCCCAACCGAGCCCGATGACTGATTCCGGTGAGCTGAATTAATCAAGTCAGCCGAGTAAGCAGCTGACTCAAGAATCGACTCAGGTGAGTGAGCCCAGCTTAGCGAGTCGAAGCTAATTCGAGTCCGACTCACTCCTTCTCCTTGACCTTTGACTAACTGTTGACTGACGGTTGACTAGTTTGACCGTTAGTCCTAACGGAGGACCGGACGGAATATTCTCTCGACGACAAAATTTTCGGGGATGGCCGGCGGTGACGTTTTCCGCCAAATTCCGGCCACAATCCCAGTTTTCCGGTGAGCAAAATTCCAGAACTTTCTATGGACCTCTCTCATGGGTGTGAAGACTTTGGCTAGGAATTGGATGGAGAATTGGACTCAAATTTGGAAAGAGAAGGTGGAAGAGTTGAGAAAAGCTTGGAATTGGAAATTGAATTGCAAAAGGAAAAGGGTTCTATTCCTTGGAAGATTTGGAGAATATTGAAGCCTATAAATAGAGAAGTTTTCTACAACTTCTAGACATCTTTACACACACATCTCTACACACACAATTCTTTTCTTTTCTTATTCTTTGTGTGAACTTTTAACATGAGTAGTTAATTTTATTGATTGAGGATGAATTCCTAGTTTTTAAACATATGATTTGAGTTTTTGTTTCAATTTTATCTTGAAGTTTTTCACATGATTATCGTTTGTTTTTACTAATAGGAATGATCTTAAAGACATTCATGATTGATTGATAGATTGTTTAGGTGGCCAACTAAATTGATTTGTTAATTTGATCTAAAGCTAGTGGAAGTTAGGAGATAAGTAATCGTTTCTTGACTCTTTACATAAGTAGCAAACACGAGACCTTGCGGAGGGATTCCGTGGAGCAATTGTGTGTAGAAACAACGCTAGAAAGTGAACCTTGAGCTAAGAGTTTAACTACTAGTACTAAACCTAAATTCATAAATCTTAATGCATTGAGGAATTACATCTTGTGAGCGGACCTCAAGGTGGTTCTTTTGAATAGAATCGATAACTAGAACTTCCGTGTACTCGGTGAAATTAGGGATTTTGGGTTTAGCTAAGCGGACTGCTGCTATCCTACGGTTGGTGATAATTTGTGACTAATAACAAGTGGAAAAGAACATAACTTGATTCATTGTTTCGTAGAACGAAGAAGGATTCCTTGATCTTGTCTCTCTTATTGCTTTCAACTTTCGATTTTAATTGTTTTGTTTGTTTTTATTTTGCTTTTTACACCCCCTTTCGTGACAATTTTTACAACTAGAATCTCGTGCTCCTCGTGGGATCGACCTTGACTACCCTATATTACTAGTTAATTAGGTAGTAAAGTATTAATTAATTTGTTGTGGTTACGACACGCATCAATAAACTCTATATAGTAAATACGGTGTATTCTACACCTATCAGATTCCCCCACACTTAGACTTTGCTAGTCCTCGAGCAAATCAAACAAAAATAAAATACAACAACTCCAGTGTAATTCGAGGCTACGGTTAATTTTAGCATAAATAACAAGCCTTTAAACCCCTAGGTGTCCCTAGTGGACGAGTTATAGTCTCGTGAAGGTTTACAAGAGGTCTACCTACAAAACCTATATTTCAAACTCCGTCTATTCGTGACAAATCAATGAACGAATCCAAAATGACTACGAGGAGGAGGTACCTTGCAAATTCAATTCAATTATTAGTAAATAAACTCTAATTATATAGTCGAACAAGCCACAATAATAGGAAACTAACAAACCACAATCACAATGAAAAGATTAAGAAAATGGATATAGATGTAGATGTTGGCGAATATTAACAAGTGTTCGATGTTTCCCATATCCGTCTACGAAGGTCACTGCTAAGATGAACCTAATCCTATTGGATTGAGCTACTTCGTCTTGAATGCTACATCAAATCAATTGGCATATACAAGGGAACCAAGAGTGACTTTATTCAACACAATAATAAATTTTTTTTTTTTATGATTGGATCAAACTGGATCCAATTTTTTTTTTTTTTTTTTTAGAGACTGCATGATTAGATCTTTTGATCCAAGCGCATGCTTCTTGTCGGCAAGTACATGATAGTTGCCTTGGATCCTGCATTCCACGCTTGTTTAGGCGACGGAGACATGGACTACGTTTCACACATACTGCTATTCCCAAGTGTCTTTTTATTCCGTTTTGGTCTAATTGGTCGGTCCTTTTTTTTTTTTTCTCTTTTCCTCTATTTTTTTCATTGTTTTTTTTTTTCAATTTTCTTTTCTTTTTCTAGTAACTCAATCACTCTATTTCATCCTAGCAGTAATAACACGTCGATGTTTAGTGACCCACCAAAGCACTTAGAGAACAATAGATAAATATGGAAAAATAAAAATAGAATGTGATATGGTGATATTCCGAGATATGGTAACAACTATCATGTTAATTCGTGATTTCGAGCTATATTCTTCCTTTTAGTTAATTGGTTCCTCAACTCCATAATTCAAAATGGTTCCATCCACTAATGGTGTCAAAAACAAACTATACAAACATATAAATGCTCCCCCACTTAAACTTCACATTGTCCTCAATGTGTAAAACCGAAAGTTCTGAATTCTGACGTAACAGCAGATAAAACGCAAAAACTGTGCAAATTGGTAAGGAATTTGGAAAAACTCCATTTCACAAAAGTTGTTCATCTACGTGTTTTCTACACATTGTCAAAATTTCACAGTGTTTTGATAAACGGTCTGACAGTTATGGTCTCTGGACTGAACTACGCGCAGTCTGAAATTTTCTGACGAAAAGGTATTCGTCATAATTCTCTTCTAAGATAGATTACGGACTCAATGAAATTAAACATAGGGATGCAAATATGATATAAAAACAGTAAAAAAAATAAATAAACGAAACAAAAATAAAAAGCAAAAGGATAAAAGATACAAAACCGTGGGTTGCCTCCACTTAGCGCTTGTTTTAAAGTCGACTGCCCGACTTAGCTTCTTGTAAGATTCATTCCCCATACACCAATAATCGGAAAAGTTGGGGATCCTTCCATAGAACCTGTTTTGGAAACACTAGCTTCACACAAATATTAGTACTATAAAACAAAAGTGAAGCTATGAACCGATAAAAAGCTTCCCCCACACTTATTCTTGTCCACACTTGGAAGTGTATAAAGAATATAGACATCGGGTACTTCCACGGTTTCTTGTTCCATAACCTGCATAGTATGAGAATCAAGTATCTCTAATGGAGGAAAACGAGAAACAAAGTCATTCAACAATATTCTCGAAGCACATAAATTCAAACCAATAAGAGGTAAAGGAGAAGAAACAATAGGCAAAGGGTTAGATAAACCTTTCACAATCTCTTGTATTATGGAATCCTCTTCATCCTTGAAAAACTCAAGTGAATTATTCACCTCTTGTGTATCATGGTCCTCTATCAAACCTTGCAACCATTCTTCGTCCGTTTCTGCAAACCAAAGTATCGACATAAACATCATCATTACAATCATATGCAAGCTCAATTGGGTCTTCCACAATATTGGTCATAACGGTCTCATTCTCAACATATTCCTCCTTTTTGTTGTAAGGCACATACTCTTTTGCGGATCCAAATTTTATCATAAGAAACCTTTTTAGAACACTCGAAAATGCATCATCCTCAAGCTCCACCCTTTGAATAGGCTCTTGATCATTATTAAGATCAATGCTTGAGTAATCTACACAAGTGTCGACATATTCCTCTTCATCTTCATCTTGATCCCAAAAAGATTCCTCGGAGATATCACCATGAGTTGTTTCAAGCAATGTATCATAATCACCATCACTATCATAGTCAACATAAGATTGTTCCTCGCTGAATTTAGTGTTGCTAATCTCTAACTCATCCTTTTGAATAGGTGAATGATCATTATTACGATCAAGAGTTGAGTTAACTACACAATTATCCACGAAAGTGCCCAAGGATTGGCCTTTTTCAACATTAGCATCAATCAATATTCATCACAAACCATATGCACATTAGAATTATCCATATCTTCCTTTGTATTGATCAATGTCTCTTCGTAAGATAGTCATACTTTCACGAAGTTCTTGGAGTTGCTCGTTTGTAGTCTCTTTAGCTTTTTGAAATTCCTCTTGTAAAAAGGTAGAAACTTTATCTATAAAATTAGAGACTTTTTGTTCACAAGCATAAGAATCCTCCCATCCTTGTGGTTGTTCACACGCATACCCGTCATAAGGTTGTTGAGGAAAACCATAAGGTTCCATGGAATATTGATCATAACCAATGAATTGGTTTTGATTATACCCATGGAATTGGTAGTTATCATATTGTTGAGGTTGTTGAAAACCGTATCCATTGTTCCAATATGCTCCGTCCATCGAAATAAGCACCTGAAATAAGATTCTCAAATCAAGGTTAGAACCCAGAAAATAAGAAAATAAAAAAAAATAAAACAAAACTAAAAACAAAAAATAAGAAACCAAAAACAATTAACAACCGCTGCCTCCAAGAAACGGCGCCAAAATTTGACCGCTGTCGAAGCGACACAAATATAATTACACTTTCTTACTACTCAAAATATAAATATAGCAAGGGCAAGAAAGGATCGATCCCATGAGAGAGGTCTAGGTTGTCAAATTGTTATGGTTCCTTATAAATAACACCGGTAGTTTTGTGGTTTTATGAAATAAAATAAATAAAAGCAAATAAAGAAATAAGCAAACAAATCAAATCAAGGATAAGAAATATTGGTTAAGGATTTCGTTTTCATTCACTAACATGCTTTTCACAATAACTAGAATTGATATTTAATCTCAACTTTTATCAAAGACCCTAGAATACCTTGATCGCAAGAATATCCCCAAATCTCCTCATGTCATCAACAAACACATTAAAAGATGCGAATATGAATTCTACCTAAAGGAACAACCTAACGTGTAAAAGCACTAATCAAGTTTAATTCCTAGATGCATTAAGTTCTATGAAATCAGGCCAATCAAAGCAATCGAACGTGGAAAGCGCACTAATTCAATTTAACAAAGGTTACGATTCACATATGATCATAAGAATATATCACTACAAACTATAATCATATTATGCTACTTGTATCCAAGGAATATCACTTTTGCGTATAATAAACCCTAAACTAGCAATAGATGTGATTAGAAGTTCTACCAATTTGCAACTTGACAAAACAATCAATCAATCATAAAACAATATTTTCAGAGAATTGCAAACGATAAATATGAGACAAAACTAATATATTGAATCAAAGAATCATGCTTTGTGAAATCCAACTATTCCATAACCAATAATAAACTTAGGTACTCATATTCATGGAGTTCATCACAAGAAGAAAGAGAAAAGACTTCATGGTGTAAACCCTAGAATAAAGTAGAGGAGATAATAATAAAACGTGGTCTCCCAAAAATTGTAGAAGTCTTCCCTTTTGTAGTCTTTTTCTCCTTCCAAAACTAGGTTTTGTCTTCAAAGTCCATTAGTTGGAAATTCACCCGGCCCACCATAAAGAGAAACCCGTGTAGAAATTATGTCCCAAAAACGCTCGCCGGAAAACTGGGATTGTGGCCGGAAATCGGCCGGAATATTCGCCGGAAAACTAGCTCAGGTGACCGGCAAAGTCAAACCGGTCACCGGTCACCGGTCCAACTCAGTCGGGTCAAATCGGGTCAAGGTCAGCGGGTTAACTCAGTCCAGTACCGAGTCAAGATTCAGCTGAGTCAGACCTGAGTTAGATGGAATCAGGTTCTGCCTTGGCTGATTCAACTTAGCCAGGCCAGGCCAAGCCATTGCACAGTCCAAAAACTGTGAAGCACCATCCTTGTGCATCATTACTCCACTGCCAGCCATCATGGCCCTGGCAGCAACAGCATCACTATTTCAATTCCTTATTCCATCTGCCAGTGCAAGTCATCTCAGGCAACCTCAATCCCTAGTCATCAGGTCACAGCCATTATAAAAACCAGAGTTGTAGCCTTATAATCCATTGCAGCTCCACCAGGTCATAGCTCAAGACTTCACCTTGAATAGCAACCAATCAGCCACATATCTTGGCTGTGACTGCAACAACAGCCTTGAACCAAGCCACAGCCCCAGCACCTAATCACAAACTACAGCTGCTTGCAAATCCACCATTTGTACTTCATGCCTGAACTTGGCTCAAGTCCTACTACTTGCCCTGCAGCCTCCTCAGACTTCAATGCAACTTCAACAGCCCAGAGCTGCATCAGCACCAACCCATGTAGCAGCAGCTTCACTTCTCCAGCTGCAGCTCCCATCCAGTGCAAATCACAGCCAGCACTGCACTGAATTCATCTATGGCCAGCTTCTCTGCTTCTTCCCTGTCCTATCATACATCTAAGATAGAGAGCCTGGCTTCACTGCTCCTGTGGCTCCATTCTCCGAGCTATAACCTGACCATCCACCAGCTTCACACCATAACTAGTTCAAGCACTGTAAGCCTCACTTTCACAATTCCCACAGCCTCAGTTCCACAATGACAAACACAAACTCATTCAGTTCCATAGCCACAACACACAGCTCCACTCTCACCTGCCATACTCCCTGAGTTCATCCACAAGAAATGCCATATTCTGCAGCTCACATTGTACTCACTCAATGTCATCCAACCTACCATTCCATTACTCTTCACAGTCTATAGTGGCATCACCTGTGACAAAGTACCACCAATTCTTACCAGCCCCTAAAGCTCCACATACACAGCATCAAATCTTCCATTCTGCCACAGTCAGCCTGCAACACCACCAACAGCGCTACCATCCTTCCCAGCTTCAGCTATTCAGGCTTAACTGCATCTGTTCTACCAACATCACAGCACACTCATCACAGCTCCTCTTTCAGGCCTGTCACCACCATCACATCTCACCACAGACTCTTTAAAAGATCAGACACATGCTCATTGCAACTTTGCTCCATCCAGCCCCGCCTTGCCATCATTCCAAAGATCCAAAATTGCCTTCTTCTCATAACATAGCCATAGCACTTGCACCTTCATCCATGTAGCTCAAATCCACCAGCTCAAATTTCCCTGTAGTTGCTCTTCATTCTTAGCAATTCCTTCTTCTTGGCTGATTGCCACAAGCCCCAATCCATCACCATCTTCACTGAGTTCAAGCTTCACCTTCTTCATCTGTCTTCTTATACTCAGCAACTGCACCTGCATCAGTCATGGACACAGCAATAGCTCCAGCTGCACTTCAGTCGAGCCATCTCAGTCCCAGTAATCCAGCTGCAGTTTCATTGCCTTCAGCTCTGCAATACTGAGTTTCAACCACCACTGCCATCCCCTGACCAGCACAACATCTTGCTGCCTAACCTGCAAACCAATTAAGCATAGCTGCACCTTCAACCACTAGTCATTGCCTGAGACTCAGCTCAGACCATGGCAGCATCTGCTTCAAATTAAGCTCCAATTCTTCACCATAACATCACTGGACTCAAAGCCATATCTAGACCAGCATCACCATCAGCTTTGCTCCATTGCAGCCAACATAGCTCCAACAGCACAACCAGCATCTCCATTAAATCAGCCTCAACCGTCAACAGTAGCTGCTTCACAAAACACACAGGACCACAAGCTCCTGCAATTTCAACACTCAAACACGAACCCATTTCATCTCAGCCCAATCACGGATCTCCAGCCACAATCAAATCATCTCCTCAACAGAGTCAAGACCCATCTCTCCAATTTCTTGATTTCATTCTCAAACCCTAACTCTGAAATTCCCTTAAGTTCATCTTCATCATCTTCAATCGAGAGCAGC
Source organism: Papaver armeniacum (assembly GCA_023531295.1). Classification (NCBI taxonomy): domain Eukaryota; kingdom Viridiplantae; phylum Streptophyta; class Magnoliopsida; order Ranunculales; family Papaveraceae; genus Papaver; species Papaver armeniacum. Next base: position 40,654 of record JAJJWW010010994.1, read on the forward strand.
TACAAAAAAATCCGCAGAAACCCTAACTCTGAATCGACTCAATCAGCAGCAAACCCTTATTTCTTCCCTCTGATTTCTCTTCCCATGTTATTCTCTTACAGATCGATCCATGGTCGCCTTCATTTCATCTCTCAGTTTCATTCTCGATCTCTGGCTATCAATTATCACTTGAGCTCCTCCCCAGCTCCATTTCTGGGATTCGATCTCCACAGCAATCTGCTCTTCCTCCATGTCTGATTTATTCCCTTTCTAGCTCAGGTGAAAAATGATTGAGATGTGTCTGAAAATTAGTTTCTCGATTTAGGGTTAAGTTGGGCTGGATATTGACACCCATTAGATAAGATAAGGGTTTTTAATGGATACCCTATAACAAGTGGCTACCCCTTAACAACAGTTGGTTGCATTTAGTACTTCTCCAATAGAGTTTCCCCTTAACTTTGACTGGGCTCCGGATAATACGTGCCTGTGAAATGACACTCTTGCCCTTCTTGCTCGATTTGGGTGATTTCCGCTTCTTTTCCTCCGTGCGACTCCAGAGTACCTAATAACTCAAATTCACATAAGATACATAATTCACACGAAAATTCGCAAAGAAAGCATAAACTCTATATAGTAAATACGGTGTATTCTACACTATCACAATACCATAGAAAACTATGTTTCAGGCATTTTAGCTGGATGCCAGTAGCTAAAGCATAAATCTCAGTTCTAATTATACTTTACCGTCATAATATTCTGAGTTGGTCGAAGTTTGATATTCGGAATGGTGCAGGTTAAAGTAGGCGGAGTTAAGAAGAGGTTGAGACTGGCAAAGAAGAATATAAATATGCAAAGGTATAGTACACTCTAAATTGTGTCGTTCAGTTTTAAAATTTTAGAACGGTGCTTGATTTACCGTAATTGGATTCAATTGGCGAGGTGGTTTTCATTATAATTATGCGACAAGAGGGAGTTCAACACATTGGATAGGCTAGAGCTCTAGATTGGGTTTCATAAACGCCACAATATTGTTTTGTGAAGTGCAGCAATTACTGTGGGATAAGATGACGCAACCAGCCACGTTTTTACGTTTACGTCTTTATTACATTGTATAAGCACATAACGATCCGGTACATGTTGTTGTCAATTCAACTAGAATGTGAGTGTAATATTGTGACATCAAGCAGTTTTGGAATGTTGAATTTTATGAAAGAGATTGGAATGATGAATTTTATGAAGAGAACTTCTTCTGAGGTTTTGGAGCGGAAGTGCGGCATCGCTGGCGTGCGTGTTATACTAGTGGTAAATAGAATGAAACCCATCATTTAAAAAAAAAAAAATCCTTTTATCAAGCAACTTTGTGCTGGGTAAACACATTCATGATAACAAAATTGCGGATGAATTAATCGACATCGTGAAAAAGAAAAAAGATAGATTTGGTGTTGTTGATATTTTGGAACTTTATATGTCAAAGGCGTACCATATTCTTGAATGGACATTTATTATAGATGTCCTTTATTAGTTAGGTTTTGCTAAAGTTTGTGTGACATGATTTATCAATGTGGTAGTACTCAAAAATTTTCATTGCTTTTTAAATATTTCTCCTTGTAAGCCTTTTCATCCTACTAGAGGCTTTAGACAAGGAGACAAATTTTTTCATATTTATTTCTCCTTGCTATAACACACATGTTTTTCGTTGATGGTGTTTTCAAGGAAAACATGTGTTATATTTGCTCTAGAATAGTTGAGGTTTGACTATATGGATAAGCTTTTTAGATTCACCTTGAGTAAGTAAGCGAAAAATCATATCCATACAAATGATAAATAAATATGAAAAAAATTGTCTCTTGTCAAGGCCTCTAGTAGATGAAAAGGCTTACAAGGAGAAATATTTAAAAGCAATGAAATTTTGGAGTACTACCACATTGATAAATCATGTCACACAAACTTAGAAAAACCTAACTAATAAAGGACATCTATAGTAAATGTCCATTCAAGAATATGGTACGCCTTTGACATATAAAGTTCCGTATCAACAACACCAAATCTATCTTTTTCTTTTTCACGATGTCAATAAATTCATCCGCAATTACTTTGTTATCTTGAATGTGTTTACCCGCACAAAGTTGCTTGATAAAGGATTTTTTTTTTTTTGAAATGATGGGTTTCATTCTATTTACCACTAGTATAACATGCACGCGCGATGCGCCTGCAATTCCGCCTCCAAAACCCGTAAAGAAGTTCTCTTTCATAAAATTCATCATTCCAATCTCTTTCATAAAATTCAACATTCCAAAACCGCTTTGATGTCACAATATTACACTCACATTCTAGTTGAATTGACAACAACATGTACCGGATCGTTATGTGCTTATACAAATGTAATAAAGACGTAAACGTAAAAACGTGGTCAAGTTGCAGTCATCTTATCCCACAGGCAATTGCTGCACTTCACAAACAATATTGTGGCGGTTTATGAAACCCAATCTAGAGCTCTAGCCTATCCAATGTGTTGAACTCCCTCTTGTCAGGTATAATTCATAATGAAAACCACCTGCCAGTACACAATCCAATTACGGTAAATCAAGCACTATTCTAAAATTTTAAAACTCGAACGACACAATTTAGAGTGTATTATACCTTTTGCATATTTATATTCTTCTTTGCCAGTCTCAACCTCTTTCTTAACTCGCTACTACTTTAACCGCACCATTCCGAATACCAAACTTCAAGCGACCAACTCGTAGAATATTATGATGGTAAAAGTATAATTAGAACTAAGATTTATGCTTTAGCTACGGCATCCAGCTAAAATGCTGAAACATAGTTTTCTATGGTATTGGTAAAGATCAAAATATTCATAGAGATGTTGTAAGAGCACGTAACTAAAACAAATCTTGTAAAACCTGAGAGTAATTACCAAATGAAGATCCCAACATTTATAAGATGTTTTGTGTTGTGGAAGCAAGTGGGCTCGAATAAGTAAGTTAATTCAATCAGTTCACCCTATTTCTCAAACGGTCTCAAATTTTGGGTTTGATTTGAACTTCTGGGGTATTTGTTGTGAGATATATGTGAAACAATCTGGAATTAATTCAATCGATTCATGTTACTATTAGGAATTGATGATGATTAAAGTCAAGAACAAAGAAGAAGTAAGTGATTTCAATCGAGAAGAATGAAACCGAGAAAAAAGAGGGATTCTAGCCAAGAGAAACAAAGGGAGGTAAAACAACGTCGGAAAATGAAGTCGAGAAAAATGTTCTCAGCAGGATTCGAACCTAGCTTTTCCAAAGAGCATTAAGGCGCCAATGACAGATTAACCCTTCGTACTCTTTTATTATTAACTTCGGAAGTTTGTCATTTTAATTTTCAGAGTTTATAATCCAAGGCTATATCGGGAATTAGAAAAAAGCTTCACCAAAATAAGGCTTCACCAAACAATTACCTATTTTCTTTATATTAGTAAGATTAGCTTGGAGATAAGTTTATAAGTGGAGTTACATAAGATAATATATGGGCCTAAAATCAGTAGGCGAATAAGCGCAATTAACCTTAGAAATCGAAGTCTGAAAAGTAAAATTCAAAATAGATCAAGTTTCCGAGTTCTGAAGAAATATTGAACTATAGTAACTAAATCACGTTCCACTAGTGAAAACGCAAAGGACACCAAATACACCCAACTTTTTAGTTCGGCAACCTATATAGACAAAACTTAATACAATAACAAGTAGACCAATTGGATGATCCTTGACAATATGTATATAGATTTTATATCTCAACCTTTACTCAATCAGTATGAGTAAAGACACAGAGTCTGTGGTTTGATTGTTTAGCAGAGTACTTGGACGATCTCAAAAATAAATATCCAAGTCAATCTAGTCATATCCAAATAATCCATTCGGAATTCTGCCAAGTGATTAAACTTGTTATCTATCTTTCAAGATAAGAATTCTACAAGAAATAAGTCTCGTAATCGATTATAATTAAGCGGACGTATGTACTTAGATTGAATATGACAAACCTGTAAATCCAATTATAAAGATAAATAATATAATGTGAAAAGGGAAAAACACAAGACACACGAATTTTTGTTAACGAGGAAACCGCAGAGTAGAGAAAAACCTCGGACCTCATCCATATTTCAACACCACACTGTATTTAGCCGCTGCTAGGATATAACCTATTATCGTGACTTCTGGATGGAATATAGTTGAGACCGAATCCACCCTCTAAGCGATTCAGTTACAATCGCGCTCCTTACGTCTCTTGAACCTCGCAAGGATCTAGACACTTGATTCCCTTAGCTGACGTCCTTTACATCCTAAGAGTTGCTTCAGCCGCAGTAAAGACTTTTGATACCAATCTGCCTCTAACAGATAAGCCTATTTGATTTCGTTTAGATCAAAGATCAAGGTGTGGAAATATGTTTGCAATAGACAAAGCTAGCAAACCTCACAAATTCGGATTTTTACGACTCTCGAAGAACATCCTAGATTCACAACCACCTCTCAAGAACAATCTTCAAAAGATCAACTAAGATCAGTTTTCAAATATCCATCTTGAGGAATCACAAAGTCTAAGACGAAGAGAACTTTATGATATCTATATATCTTGCATGAAAGATATTACGAGAACCTCGATAACAGAAAAGCAAGATCAGGAATCACGAACTATCAAGGTAAAGATAGTTGGACCTGGATTCACGAATACCCAAAGCAAAGTCTTTTAGTCGTAGACCCAATTATGTTTCTCGAGAAACCTAGGCCAATAGAGGACGACTCTCAGAATCAACTAGGACATAAAGTGACATGGATTGATTTTCCCAATTGAAAGAGCATCTCTATTTATAGTTTTTACAAGACCAAGGGTGGCTTAGAATTCAAGCTAAGATACCTTGAGAATCAAGCAAACTATATTCATGAAAATACAATAGAACAATATACACTTAGGTTGATTCTTTCAAACTGTGTATAATGTTCATTCAATTTGGCAAGTTAGCCAAAAACTAAAAGCAATTTGATATTCATTCAAACACTTAAGAGTTTAATCATGATGCACACACATAAGTGTTTAAGTAATCAATGGAATCTTAAAGTGTTTAACATAGTTCTAGTAATGCTAAACATATTATGAAAATAAGTCTTTGAGCATTTACTAAAAATATAAACTGGAAAGCTGGTAGCACAGGTTTTCCAACCGCATGGCTTGTTCACGAGTCTTGGTGCAACGTTTTGTGAACTGGGTTGCCAACTCTACAAGGCTACCGAACTCGATTGAAACGGTTCGTGAACCGGTTCACCAACTACTAGCCTATTATTCCAACTTTGGAAATTCAGTTCACCACGGTTCACCAACCAGGTTCGTGAACTGTTCCCCAACTAAACTTTCCATTTGCAAACTGGTTTGCCAACTATCCCGTATTTCTGAAACTTAGATATCTATGGTTTGCAACCGGGTTTTCCAACCTACCCCAGTAGAAATATTAGTAAGTTCAATATTTCTCTTATGAAACATTCTCAAATGATAAAATCATTTGCATGACAATTTTCAATTGATCCACAATTTAATTCATAAACGAAAATTGTTAAGGATCGCCGAACATCTTCGCTTAAAATCATATTTCGACATTTTTCATAAGACAAGCTTGACTCGAAACTTCTTCTTTGTAAATCTACTAGTAGTCATATGACATATTGTCAATAGATAGAATGGTGAGATAGTGAGTAAAATAGAATAGTTCAGAGTCTTCATATACACGTCTGAAGTTCTCCAAATGTCTTCGTCGATCTTCAGTCTTTAAGGGTGGTGTCTGATACTCAACTACAAATTCTAACCTAGTCCGATACTTGACTTAGTAGACTAGAATCAAGATATAGTTTTGATCACCTAAAATTTAAAACAAGCTTGAGATAACAAAACTTGTGGGTTCAACCGAGCAATTAATGTTCTATTCAATATATATGGATACATAAATAAATAAACTTTTCAGCTTAGTCCATTATGCTTGATTTCCTTGGTTCTTCAACACACGTCTTGAATCCTTCGTACTGCAAGTTCTTTTAACATTCTGCATGTGTTCGTTCAGCACTTTGTTGTTGAAGATACATAGCGATAACAACTCTCGAGAAAACTCAAAAGAGCTATGATAGAATGAGGCAATCACTCTACTCAATTGTTGTTATACAAAAACATAGTATTGTTATCTTCCTCAAAATTTTATTGTGCCACAATTTTTAAGCAATACTACGGTGATATGTTCTCTCCCCTTAGTCAATACATACTAATTTTGCAAAATTGCAAAACCTATAGATAATAATTCACTGCTCCTTACATGATGCTCCGTAAAGCCATATGTAATATAGTAAGATACTACTTAATAATTCTCCTCCTTTTGTCAACAAAATTGGCAAATAAAAACAGGGATAATCATGAATTAATCAAAAGAGTTTCAAGACTAGATAAACACATACCAACCTATAGTTTAGACGATTTCAAACAAGAAATCTGCCATGTAAAGGAGATATAAGGCACAAGCATCTCCTACGATTCCACATCCGCTCTCCCCACAAAGATATTACCATTAAGCACAAGTTCAAAAGAACTCTCCCCATTAAATGTCATTCCGTAAGAACAACATGAGCGACCTTATTCTAGTCACAAGAGAAGGATTTTCTTGGACTTTAAATCTATGCTCAGATTCTTAAACAAAGTAAATTTATGTCCAATTTTTTTCTCTTCTCTCCATTACAAACAAAGAAGTTAAAAATAACAATCTTAATATTAGAGGCATTAAGATACAAGATTTTCGTGAGAAAAATCATCAACACAAATTATTCTCTACGCCATTCTGAACAAGAGAATAATTAGTATAATATGACTCAACATAAGAATTATAACTTGTAGAGTTCACCACTTATTTCCTTGGGGTGACACAATCAAGGAAGTAAGTCGATCCCAAAGAACATCTTACGGAAACTGTAGCAGTTTATTCACAAAAAGTACAATCATGGAGAGATCAAAACTACAATTCTCAAAATAATTTACTTATCTTTTACAAGAGCGAAAGAGTTTAACCTATGAGAAAAATTGAGATATATGCTCTAATCACCAAATAATGATAGGAAAGAACAAATCTCACAAAATAAGCAATATAGATATATAATCCATGAAGATTAGGTATTGCGAGTCATCTTCCAAAATAAAATGTAATTAATAAACTTTAAACATGCAAGACGATAATATTTGGAATAGCTAATGTAACACATAAAAACTACTCCAAAAACTAGTGTTACTCCTTAAACAATAAGAACAAAATTCTACAAGGAGTTCACTAGTAAAAAGAAAAGAAAAAACATGTAACAAGATACTAGTAGTCCTCATCTTTTTGAGGCCTTTGAGTTTATCATCAACAATATCCATAAACTCTTCAGAAAGACCTCTTCATTGAGTAATTAATTGACATGCGATTTCATGAGAACAAGGTCGATTTAACCTTTTCCAACTCAGACCTTAGCATATCTTGACTTTTCAATGCTTCAACAAGCTTAAACTTTGCTTTCTTCAAATTGTTTAAGAAAATCTTAAACAACATTAGCAAAAATCATCTCTTCGTGTTCAACATCCTGATGATCATATGTAAAGTAGCAATTGATATCAGAATGATCCTCAGAACCATCAACTGCATCTTCAACCAAAGTTCTTTTCTTCTTCCCATTCAACCAAATACCACTGCAATTGTTATCAAGAAATTCCTCCATGTTGATGCTAGAACTTGACATGAGAGATAATCTTGAATGCAAAGAATACCTTGAGAGAGTGAACTCAACTCAAGTCCAAGGTATTTATTGATGATACCTAGGAGTTTTACAAGAATAGGGTTAGTTCGTGACCTCTATATTTTGGAATTCTATTTAAATAAGGAAAGAGTTCGTAAGCCAAACTTCCTTTACTCAAGAGTTTTTTTAACAAAACATGAAATTAATTATAGAGACATATTGTCTTCTTGTTCACATCTAAGAATATTTCAAATGCATACATAAGCAATTTGTGGAAAAAATTCAACAAAAAATTTATGATTCTTGAGCAAGCTCAACAATAAACTATCGTAATATCTTAGAAAAACACAAGTAATATGCGACTACCTTCTCTTAGAAAGGACCCGGATGAGCTATGTCATAAAGCAGAACTATTTGAAACAAATAGAACACATGTTTACTTAAATCCTCACCTTACATGATTTTTATAGATGATGAGGATTACAGTCTCTTGCTTAAAGAACATCAAGATGAGTATTTGCATACTCACCATTTGAGACTTTTCCATTTCAAACTAACTCTCTATGTTTACCATTTGGTTTAGAGAAGTTATCATAAAACTCACTATCGTTATGAAAAGAGGTGAAGTTGGAAACTTTACATGAGCTCTTATGCCTTTGAAAAGTACAAGATAACTTGTCAATGAGATCATTGTAACCTGCAATCATCAAGTCCATGTTTGCTAATTGAGTCATCTCTTTAATCTGTAAACTTACATTTCCCAAGAATTTGAGTTCTTATTGGAACCCACATCTGTGAAGACTTCTTTAGGTTTTTCTTAAAAATTGTACCAAAACCTGTGCTCTTTGTTCTATTTGAAGAGTAAGTTGTACTAGCATTCTTGGAAGGTGCCTTGATTCGAGAACCAAAGTATCCTTCGTTTTAAAACCCAAAGGTTTTGTCTTTTGAATGTCGAGAACTTCTTTTAAGATGAGATTCAAGGTGTCATGAATAGACTCAATCTAATTGTTGTTCAATCTAAGCTTACACTTCCTTTGAACATGTCCTTCCTGCTTTTTGCAAAAAGTAGCAAAGTTTATGAACCCTGACAGAGTTAGTTTGCACAGACTTAACACAAGAGCTTTTCTTTTTAGGAGATATAGTTTTTTCCTGGTCATAGAAACATAACTAATCATCCCTTGTCAAAGTGGTAAGACTTTGAATATGGCTATCTAAAAGAGATTTATTTGATCGTACGTGAGTGTCATTGGAAATTACTTCCTCTAACTTTTTTATTTTTAAAGTGTCCAAAGATAAGGATAATTTCTCGGATCACACGTACTCACATGGAGTGGATGAGTCTCCAGTGACGTTGAAGTTCTAAGGAGTTTATCTCAAGTTGATCCTTAAGTGAAATAGTTTGAATATTTACTTCACCTTTTCTCAAGAAGAATCCTGATTTGTGAATCCTTTTCATTAACCTGTCTAATAAGATTGTTGACTCTGGCTTTCAGCCTATTAACCTCGGAATCATGAATTTCAAGACGACTAAGAATCTCAGCACTTTCCTTGGATGCTTCCCTTTCTACTTCTGAATCAGATTCATTAGTAAGATAATAGGGATAACAATTATCACCAATAAATTGCTTTATGGGAACCAAAGGTTCATCTAATTTAGAGACGAGGGAGATCCTATCTCATTAATTGAATCCATAAAAAATAATTTATTCAATAATTTGGTGATGTTTTGTAGATTACTCTCTTGTCCATAATATAAATCGCTTGAATTAACACAAACTTATTAGGTATAACGTTGTTTGCACGGCCTTTGATACTAATTGAAAACATAGGGGATACCAAATACACCCAACTTTTTTGTTCAACAACCTGTATATACAAAACTTAATACAATATCAAGTAGACCAACCTGAATGATCCTTGACAATATGTATATAGAGTTTATATCTCAACTTCTACTCAATTAGTATGTGTATAGACACGGAGTCCATGAACCTGATTATTTAGCAGAGTATTTGGACGATCTCAAAGATCAATATCCAAGATCAATTTAGTCGTATCCAAATAATCCAATCGTAATTTTTGCCAAGTATTTGTGGGTGAAAAACTGCTTTACGATTTTGGTAATTTTGGGTGTGTGGATGAGAAATGAATCTAAAAACCTAAACAATGCACTCGAGACGGTGATCATTTGTCAGTAGCGTCAAAAATAAATTACACTTTCTTACTACTCAAAATATAAATATAGCAAGGGCAAGAAAGGATCGATCCCACAGAGAGGTCTAGGTTGTCAAATTGTTTTGTTCCCTATAAATAACACCGGGTTTTGTGATTTTATAAACTAAGCAAATATAAAAGCAAAGAAAAAAGTAAACAAATAGATTCAAGGATAAGAAATATTGGTTAAGGATTTCGTTTTCATTCACTAACATGCTTTTCACAATAACTAGAATTGATATTTTAATCTCAACTTTTATCAAAGACCCTAGAATACTTTGATCGCAAGTATATCCCGCAAATCTCCTCATGTCATCAACAAACACATTAAAAGATGCGAATATGAATTCTACCTAAAGGATTAACCTAACGTGTAAAAGCACTAATCAAGTTTAATTCCCTAGATGCATTAAGTTCTATGAAATCAAGGCTAATCAAAGCAATTGAACGTGGAAAGCGCACTAATTCAATTTAACAAAGGTTACGATTCACATATGATCATAAGAATATATCACTACAAACTATAATCATATTATGCTACTTGTATCCAAGGAATATCACTTTTGAGTATAATAAACCCTAAACTAGCAATAGATGTGATTCGAAGTTCTACCAATTTGCAACTTGACAAAACAATCAATCAATCATAAAACAATATTTTCAGAGAATTGCAAACGATAAATATGAGACAAAACTAATATATTGAATCAAAGAATCATGCTTTGTGAAATCCAACTATTCCATAACCAATAATAAACTTAGGTACTCATATTCAAGGAGTTCATAACAAGAAGAAAGAGAAAAGACTTCATGGCTCTAAACCCTAGAACAAAGTAGTTAAAAGATAAAAATAAAACGTGGTCCCCAAAACATTGTAGAAGTCTTCCTTTTGTAGTCTTTTTTTCTCCTTCCAAAACTAGGTTTTGTCTTCAAAGTCCATTAGTTGGAAATTCACCCTGGCCCATCATGGAGAGAAACCTGTGTAGAAATTCAGTCCCAAAACGCTCGCCGGAAAACTGGGATTGTGGCCGAATCCCACCAGGAATAGTTGGGAAAAGCATTTGTGTGACCTAAAGTCAAACCGGCCACCAAATAACGGGTCGAGGACCGAGTCATCTCGGGTTGACTTGATTCAACTCGGTCAGACCGAGTCAAGAAGAGTCAGGTCAATCGGGTGAGGGAGGGCCCAGTCACCTTTGGCCTAGGCCATTTTGCGAGCCTTGCACAAAGCTGGGAATCTTGGCTGCACCAAGATGGCGCATCATCACTCAGTCCAGCCATGTTTGTGCTTCACTTAAGTCACAGCCATGTTGGCTCTTCATTCCTCCCAAGCTCAATTTCAGATCCAATTCAAACTTCACCTGCAATATTACTTCATCATCTCATGCCATAGTAGTTCAGCCAACCCAATTTCAGAATCTTCACACCAAGACTAGCATCATATGTTGTAGCTAATCACCGCAGAACATCAAAACCAAAGCCGCTCCTTCCATGTAGTCTTAGTTCATTATCAAATCCACCTGAGCTGCAACTACAACTTACTACCTGCTCAACCAAAGTGCCATCAATTCCAAACACATCATCACCTCAACTCAAGCCAACCTCAAGTATCATATAATCCCGCATGCCCCAACACAATCCACCAAACTCTTAATAGCATTTGCAGAGATGCAATCACAAAACCCCATTACTGTTTTTCCTCTGTCACACCGCAATTCCAACTCATTCCTCGGATTCAAACATTTCATGTTTACCTCAAGTAATGGCTTCTCTTCTTGCGATTCTCAGTCACTTAAGTCTAACTACAAATGCTTAGCCATTGCCACAACAGCTACCAAGATCAACAACAGTAACACAAGCTCCAACCTGCATTCACCTGCAGCATCAGTTCACATCAAAGCCAACAGCACCAGCATCCCAGCTCCTTGCCTGCAATGCTCAAATACCACCAATAGGACCACATTCACAGCATCCAACACCCTAGCCCGAATCATCATGCACTGTGCCACCGTAATTTTGCACATGCCCATCCTACCTAGCTTCATCTCAGCTCAGACCTCCCTTTCATTACCAGGCCATATTAGCTCATACAAGCCTGCACCTTCTGTCATAGCATCAGCTGCAGCTCCCTGTTGCTTCAATTCAATACCCATGACAACCATTCAGCTGAACTACACACTCTACAAACACAAACCCATCTCCATGCCTCGCATCTTCTAGCCATTCTTCGCAGCACTTTCTTATTTGTTATGTAGCTCTGGTTCATATCATAACCCTGAAACCTAGGCATACATCTAACAAATCCAAGTTACCACCAAGAACAAATCCCGCAATCTTCCATCATTCAGACAACATCACTACCATCTTCTCTTGAGCTCAATCCAAAATATGCTGGTTAATTTCATCAAGACCACCACCAATTCCACAGACCCCATGAGCATCTCAATTCATTCATCTCCATTACCTGCAATTCCCTGCAATTCCCTGCAATTTTAATCCACCAATGCCACAGTTCATCAAAACCCATCTGCTAGACAAAGAACCCACATCATCTACAAATTTCAAAAACATAAACCCTCTTCATTCCATTCTCAAGCCTTCGAATTCCCGTATTTAATCTCCATTCCTTCAAGCAGCAGTAACATCAATTTCGAGAATAACGCCCTCAAGCACCACCTTCTTTCCCCGTTATAACCACCACCAAACTCCATCCAATCCAGCAACCCATCACCTCGCATCTTCATCTCAATTGAAACCCTAACTTCAATTTAAGCTTCACTTCATCCTCCCATCTCAAACTCAATTCCTCCACTCAATCAACATAGATCAGATCTCCTTTCTAGACTCGAAACACCATCTCCGTCTTCACCACCAAATACTCGAACTCAAGAACCCATCTGAGATTCGAGTCACTTTAAACCATGTCTCGTTCTTCTTCTTCTCCTCCTCCGGATTTCTTCAACTCTCGGTCAGGTGAAAAAACAATGAATGAATGAAAGAAACATATTCTCTCGATTTAGTTTTTAGGAAAGGGCTAGATAATTACACCCCTTGCATCGGATAAGTGGATACCCTGGTGGATGCCCCATAACATGTGGTCACCCCTTAACCACAGTCGGCTGCATTAATAATCCTCCTTGCTAGAGTTGCCCCTTAACCTTGGCTCAGCTCCCAGTAGTGATTGCCATGAAATGACAATTTTGCCCTTAGTCTTCCAAGTTCTTGTTTTGCTCATAACTTCTTCATACGAACTCTGAATGACTCCATTCTTTGGATTGTCTTCATCTTCTCGTCCTCTACACAATGAAAAGTAGGAATCTTGTATTTGAACGAGTTCCAATTGGTCTTTTTGCTCCAAATGACTCCATTGCACCTAATAAACTCAAAAGCACACATAAGATACATAATTCACATGAAAAATAGCAAAGAAAGCATAAACTCTTCAGAGAAAATACGGTGTATTCTACACCTATCACACGGGAGTACTTTTCATTCGAGAGATCAATTTGTACAATCCTGGCCTAAACCAAGAAATGGTCGATTCCAGGCTTGCTTCAGTCACAAAGTGAAGGAGAAGGGTTGGTCTTAGGGAGGAAACGAAGAAAGTGTTGGAGACCAATAGTTGATTCTCAAGGTGTGGATGTTTTATGACTTGTATCAAAGTGGAACTTGAAATGAAAGGTATCGCTTCTTTGGTGATTTGGATACTATGTTGTTGCCAGACCAAAAAACTTGTTTTTTGGTGGAAATATGTGAAGCCTATTTATTCAAGTCATATTGAAACGCATTACCTGGTCTCGTAAGAAGTGGAAACGATTGAGTGGTGGAAGAATGGAGTAACGCGAACCGCTGAAACCCATGCTTCCATGATGAAGGAAGTGGATCCAGCTTACACCTTAGTTACATTTTGCCGCCATTGATTGTCCTACTTATGACACTTTCCTACACTACACCATTTTAAGGGATTTGCAACCCAGATTTGCAACAACACTAGGTCTGTTGCGAAATTGTTGTTGCTAATCCCGCTGCTAATTTTTTCGCAACATCCCAGAATCTGTTGCGAATTTTGCAACCTCACGGGGAAGGTTGCAATTGCAACTGCGCTTTGTTCAAGCGTGTGAAAGCGCGTGTGGGTCGGAACACTAGAGATGATAAACACGCCCTGATCAAACTTTGGTCAAAAAAGTTCTTTTATTTTTCCACCTTTTAATCCCAATCTAGCCTTATCCTGCCCCTTAATCCATTTCTCTTCGCTTTTTTCTTCACCACAAGCAGAGACTCTCTCTCGACTCACTCTCTCCTCTCCTCTACTCTAAACTTTCATCTCCTCTCGTATCTGCATGAAGAATCTCTAAAACTTCTTCTTGTTATCTATGAATAAATTGAGTGAGATAGATGGATTAAGTCCGAAGGTGATGAGTTTATAGATTTGATTTTATTAGTATTTTTTATTGAAAGAAGAAAGATGACTCTGTGAGAATCAGGGATAGGGTTTTGAGATATTTGATATGGTGACTAAGTTTACAAGACTCAGATCAAGAGAAGAATAGTTGAATCGTGAATTGAGAAAATACGAAGATCGAAGAATGAGAAGTTAGGGTTTTCGTGAATAGGGATTAGGGTTTCGATTTGGTGATGATTAAGAAGAAATTAGTTGAGGGTTTTGAAGATTATAACATGAAGAAGAAGATGGTCATGCCAATATGAGAGTTTGATTACAAAGAAGAACAATGAAAATTTTAAAGAATTAGGGTTTCATAAGAATACATACAAGATGATGTAGAAAACGAAATTGAAGGTCAAGAATGATTCAGAGTTGAGTTTAATATGAATTAGATTTTGAGGTTGAAGAACAGCCTGAGTTTGATAGTCGTGGTTTTATTCATGCTAACAATTTATGCTAATGATAAGAAAGACTTAACTTTATGTTAAAAATTTTGTTGTTGTTCTCGTGAAATATTCCATATCAATTTTTGCTAATGCATTTGAAATCTTCCATAGGTTCTTTCCTGCGAGGAAGGCCTCGGGTGGTGGTGTGGCCTGGTCCAAGGTACTGAATTTGAAGGATGGGAAGGCATATGTCTGTTTCACGGAACTTGCTCGAGGTGGAGGTAATGGGAAAAAATGCCATCCAACTTTTTGCCCTATTTTTGTCTTGATGTAGATATGTGAACTTGCACACACACATGTACGCCCATAAGGACTGTGGCCTTGATAAGCTCATAATCGAGTAAGGTTGTTGTGTATGTTGTAGTCATTAATGATTAATGTCATGGTCTTTTTATAATATATTAATCTTATCATTATCTTTCTTCTAGTTTGTTGCATTGTTATTTTTATTATTTGGTTATTATAATGTGTAATTGTATGTGTTTATAGGTTTTGTCCAGTCTACTTAATGGGTCACTTGGTGGAGAAGGAGATCAAGCTCATGAATCTGCATTTCTCGTCTGGTGAGTGCTTCCAAAGTATGAAGGGACAAGGAAGAGGCGCAGAGCAGCTAGAGGGGACTCAGTAGTTGGTCTATTGGAGATAAGGTGGATGCATGGATAAATAATGGGTAAGCATGTGATACGAAAATATTTCCATTTAGCGTCTAGTTCTTTAAACTGCTTAAAGATTTTTTAACTGTATAATTTCCTGTGGACTATTATGAAAGTGGGTACTTATTATTCTACTTTGAGATAGGTAAGATATGGCTACCACTGCATGAATACAATGCCTGGAGTTCATTTTCCTGAAGTGGTGGTGGGGTCTACAATGAAATGAAATGTGTGGTTCTCTTTTGGGGAGTAGGTGAACATACTTGTGCTATGTATTGAATTATTTTTCTGTCAAACCCTTCACCTTTGCATTACGCCTAACTTTGGGTTGGTGGGAAGGAACTATTACCGAAATGGGTAAGGACAATGAAGCGAATTTAATCAAGTTAAACTTTCAAGTACATAGCTTCCGGTGATGTTTTATTATTTAGGTAGTGGTACATAATTGTTTGCATATTTGTGGGGATACATGCTATCGAGGAGTCATAAAGCATTGTACCTGCCTTTGTGAATTTTGTTATGTGGTGTTAGGTTTACTTTGTGGAGAGAAACTTAGATTGGTGCTAATTAGGTTAATTAAATGGTTTTTAGGTGTAGTGACTACTGGGCATGTGTACTTATGTTCAAACCCAACATCACCATAAGTGCTGCATCGAGGTCATGTAAGTTTCAGTTGTTTATAAATTCTTATGCCAAAGCACTTGAGGTAAGAGATATTGCTATTATTCATTCCATTTTTCTTAATTCCCTTTACAATGGGATTTTCTATATTCTGTCCGAGTTCTCCTACATAGCTTTCATCTTACTATTGTCTGTAAACAAATAAATACTTGTACGTGTGGTTGGTTGTGGTACCAGATACCTTATTGACTTGCAAAGGAATTTTAAACTCGAAAATTAGATAACAATGATCTTTGTTGGACAGTTAGGACCTAGTGGAAGAGATGGTTTCGGGTGTCCGATTTGTAAGAAACTTGTTAGTTGATAAAGACCATAAGGTCCATCACATCTTTGAATTTTGGTCCAGTGTTCTGAGCAGCCTTTTGAACTAGGATAGTCACAACAAATATATGTTTTGCATCATCTTAGTGGGCTGAAAACTCAGTGACCGGACAATATAACATCCAATTGATCGAGAGACCCTCTCCACACTAGCCTATTCAAGAGTCTTATACAGTGGCGAACTCATGCAACCTCGTTACACTTTATGTTTAACTTCACATAACTTGCTGCCTCTATATGAGAAAGTTGAATACCTAGCATTAATTGCATTGGAAAACTGTGATTTGTTCTCGTCAAATTACTAGTAAAAGTTCATGGTGTCTCTCATGAAAATTTGAAATACTTGGTTATAAGAAGCAAAGTGAGAAATTAAAGCTAACAAGCTCGCTAACTCCCCGCGGTGATATAAGCTTTTTTGTATCTTTGTTTTGCAGTTCTTCAACTATTTTTGTATCTTTCTTTTGCATGAAAATAGTGTTATTTGTCTTTTGAGGCCTCGGCACTGAAACTTCAAATTTTTGTGGTTATGCAGGTATTTAGGGTTTTGGTGCAAAGTAGGTTTTGGTGCAAACTTCAAAATAGGATCTGACTGTGCTGTAACCGCTTTAACTGCAGCTTTTTATTTTTGATGGAAAACCACCATCTATATACTGTCTTTTGGCATTGCCACTTGTGATCAAGAACATTTCTATTTACTTTAAATACCTCTTACAAGCTTAAGAAAAAATCTTCTTGAAAGGTGACCTTTTTGCATGATTGATGACTTGAACTTTTGAAGCGCCTATGAGATGCTGACAAGTTATGTTAATATGATGTTTCAGACTAGGTGTGATGAAGTTGCAGAAGCCCTGATAGCGCAAGGTCCAAGTTGTTTACAGTGGTCGTAGGCAAAGTGAAAAGAGAAGCGACTCTTCGCGATTTTCAAATAGCTCAGCTAATATTCTGGTATTTCCATGCTCTTCTGTATCTGAATTAAGTTAAATAAATGCATAGTGTTTATATTACACCCCTGCAATGACTTAACCTCCAAACTCGCTGTCCAGGTCGCCATAGATGTTGCATCTCGTGGTTTAGATGTCACTAGAGTTGCTCATGTGATCAACCTTAATCTTACCAAGGTATATTTTTCTTCTTCACTAAGTAATATTCAATTTATTCAGTTTCGTCCTTATCTGGTTACATTAAATACCATATCTTATTTTGATTTATTTCCTTGTACAAAGATACTTCTATTGTCTCAAAATTTTATAATTTTCTTCTCTTAGTAAACATTAAAGTGTTGATGTTAATTGTTCGTGACCATTATTAGTCATGTATGCAAGTAAGCCATGGCATAGTTTGATACTTTATTAGTTCATCTATGATAGGTTTGTTGCAGATATTGTCGAAACTTGAGTTTGCTAGCTGGCATGACTTTCCCGAAACTTGAGTAGTATTTCTGTTTTGCCTTCGGATGATGCTTATAAGTGATTGTTATAACTTATAACTTTCTAACCAATATTTTAATGCATTCATCAGAATTCAACCTGTGATAGTTTTGAATTTATTACACTTTGTTAAATTGAAATTATAACTACAAAAAAGCTCAGTCCTTACGCATGTTATCCTGTGTTTCTTATAGCTTACACTTTCATTAAGATTTGGTCATCTACCAGGGGATATAGGAATATGTGACATGACTTTGAGAAAAAAAAGAACATAATATGTGAATTGTAATGCCCAAGTGACATTATTCAAGCTGTTATTACTAGCAATTTTTTTCTTGATTGCAATGCCTGGATAACAACTATTGTTAATATGGTACAGCTGATGCATCTATTGTTGCCGAGATTCTGGTGGACATGTCAAATGCCTTTGATACTAGTAGATCCTTAATTTGCTTAATCACTTGTTATTCTTGAAATCCTCTTATTCATTGTTTGTTTACGATGGTTTTCATTGAGATTGTTGATTCAGAAATAGCCATTGTAGAGGCATACATGTTTCATTGAGTGTAATTTGATACTTTTAATCTCTTGGATAAGCTATGTGTTAGTGTGAAGTATGTGGGTTCTTTTGATTTAATTATATAGCCTATTAGTCTTCGACTCAATCTTTATAAGCATACTGGATATCTGATTAGAAGAATTTGTGATGCTTTGTTCGCAGGTTAATTGAATGATGCTCTATTGTGAGATCAGAAAGGTTGGATAACAAAGAAGCAAAGCAGCAGCCATTAGGTCCCTTAGCAGCTGCAAGATTTGTAAGTTATAATGTAGTATCTCCTTATAGAGATTTAAGTTAGAAGAACTTAGGAATTTCAGAACTTTATACAAGCTGAATTTAGGAACTAAGTATGTTTATGTGTATGTCCATTAAATGAATGACATAGTTTGTATCAAATACTCATACTTGTTGTTAACTTCAATTGAAGAATTCTTTTTTCATAATGGTAAATGTGGAAATGAAAGTGTAAAATTTGTATATATGTGGAATGCTGAATATGGGGAACTGGGTAAGCTGCATGGGGTAAATGTGGGAATGGATTTTGACCAGTCCCAATGAAGACACGACTTTTTTTTTTTTCTGTTGCAAAAAGATAGCAACGTCGATGTTCTGTTGCTAAATTATAACCGTAACCAATAAATTAGAACCGAACCATAGTTACGGTAGGGGTATTTTGTAATTAGAAAAGCTTTTTAGCGGCAGCATGGCCTTGGTTGCGAATAAACAAATCCGCAACGGCACGGTGCGTTGTGAATCTCCGTTCTTGACCAAGAATGTAGCGGAGCTTATGCCGTTGCGAAAAGCTTCAACAACCAGTGTTTTGAAACGCTGCCCGTTGCGACCCCGATCGGCAGCGTAACGCTCCGTTGCTAATTCCACAAAAATGGTATAGTGCTAACTAGGCGTATTGCACGCCACGCTGTGTAAACCGCAGGACCAATAGCCTGGATGCGTATCCCCAAGTTTGTGACATATTTGATATCTCGAGTGTTTGGAAAACATGTAGCATGTTGCCTACGTGTGGCAGGGTGTTAAAATCAAAAGCTTGCCGTAGGAAAATAACATTTGATGCTATTAGGCTCGTCTTGGTCGGTCGCCTAAAACTTGCCACAAGTCTGTTAGTTTGCTGGCGAACTTCGATGGTTGAGATCGCATCTCATGAGGAAGGGTAGTGATAGGGTGTAGAATACATCCTATTTATTATCTATTGTTTATGCTTTCTCTGCTATTTTCCTGTAAATTATGTATTTTACGCTTGTTTTGAGTTTTGTAGCTACTTTGGAGTCTTGAGGAGGAAAAGAAGAAGAAATCACCTATTTGAGCCAAAAGGGCAAAATTGTCATTTCAAGGCTTAAGACTATTTGGAGCCCGTGAGGTGGTTAAGGGGCTCTCATTCGTGGTGCCCCTTATCACTCAAAGAAGTGGATGTTACTAACACGGGTAGCCCTTATCCAGAGGATGGTTATGCTCTTGGATAGCATCCATTGGGTCGGTCCTATCCATGGCTCTTAACCGATCCAAACCCGAAACCGGATCCAACCCACTTCACCCAAATTATTACCCAACCCTATATTCATGAGATATTATATCTCAATCATTCAGTTCTCGAAATTGAGAAACCAAAAAGTCACAAGACCGAGATATTGGTTGAATCCATTAATGGAAGCTCGAGATGATTTTTCTGCCAATCCGAGAAACTAAGAGATGAAATTGAAGAGGTTTATTTGATTCAACTTTCTTGATTCTATTTATGAAGCAAAAGGAGAGATTAAAATTAGAATTAGGGTTTCTTGTGAAAAGGGGATCCGTGATTATTTCAAAGAACAAACGAGAAGGGTTTGTGATTGATGTATCCGCCGCGTTAATACCAGTCGAGATGGTTTGCGGTGATTGAATTATGGAAGAAAATCAATTCTAAATGAAATCGTGGTATGAGGAATGGTGATTCTGTGATGTCGAGAAGAGATTGAAATCGAAAAATGGGTTTTAATCTGTGGGGAGAAATTGAACCAAGAATGGGTTTGGTGGGTACATGTTATGATGGGTTTGAAGCTTCCACAACGGAGATGAAGATTTATATGGATTGAACGGTTGTTGGCAATGAAGAACATGAGAAGAAGAAAAGAAGAAAATGTGGTTTCGATTAAATCGTCACCGCAGGTTCTGAGTGTGTGCAATTGATGTTGTTGATTTCCATGGGTTTGAGTGAAAGAAGGGAATGAATCTGTGGATGACAAAGACAATAAGCAATTGAAAGGGTTTTTGTGAATTTGAGTTGTAAGTAGAATGGAGTTGGTAACATTGGTGGTAATGTATCATGGTGCTAGTTGAGACCCAGAGAAAGGGAAGTTAAAGGTGATCCATTTGGTTTGAATTGATTTAGGCTTTGTTTAAAAGAGATGGTGGTGCTGAGTGATGTTGCAGGATCAGCTAGAATGCCAATACTGCAGCTGAAGGAATTGTGAATGATAAAACAGGTTCAGTGCTGCAATGAATAGGGAGTATGAAGAAGAATTGTGGATGTCGCTTACTCTATTGCAAATGACAGGTTTGATAGATGTATGTGCTAGGACTCTTAACAGGTGAATGAAGGAAAGAATGGCCTGAACTTCGCCTGGGAAATGCCAGAAACAAACAGAACTCACGGTTTTTTCGCACCCGCGAGTCAACCTCGCGACGACCGATCCGGGGCCATGAGTCCGATGACTGCTCGAACGATCCCGATGAGCCGATCCGACCCAATCGGACCACTCAGCCGACAAGACCGCTGACCTCGTTGTCTAACTCACTCCTCCCCTGGACCCATTGACTAACAGTTGACCGGTTTTGACCGTTAGTCCTAATCGGTGGGTGATTGAGAATATTCCGTCGAATATTCCACTGACGGAGAAAATTCTCAAGTGACCTGGCATGACTATTAAAATGTGATCCTAGCCATAATACCAGTTTTCCGGCAAGCAAAAATTCCAGAATTTTCTATGGACTTCTCTCATGGGTGTGAAGACTTGGACTAGGAATTGATGGAGAATTGGGCTCAAACTTGGAAAGAAGATGGAAGAGTTGAGAAAAAGCTTGGATTTGGAAATTGAATTGCAAAAGAAAAAGGATTCTATTCCTTGGAAGATTTGAGAATATTGAAGCTTATAAATAGAGAAGTTTTCTACATCTTTATACACCTCTCTACACACACACCTCTCTACACACACACCTCTACACACACACATCTCTGCACACAACACTTTTCTTTTCTTATTTTTTGTGAACTCCTTAACATGAGTAGCTAATTTTATTATTGATTGAGGATGAATTCCTAGTTCTTAATATATGTTTTGAGTATTGTTTCAATTTATCTTTGAGGTTTTTCACATGATTATCGCTTGTTTTTACTAATAGGAATGATCTTAATGACATTCATGATTGATTGATAGATTGTTTGGGTGGCCAACTAAATTGATTTGTTAATTTGATCTAAAGCTAGTGAAAGTTAGGAGATAAGTAATCGTTTTTTGACTCTTTACATAAGTAGCAAACATGAGACCTTGCGGAGGGATTCCGTGGAGAGATTGTGTGTAAAAACAACGCTAGAAAGTGGACCAAGCTTAACCGAGTTTAACTACTAGTACTAAACCTAAATTCATAGATCTTAATGCATTCGGGAATTACATCTTGTAAGCGAACCTCAAGGTGGTTCTTTTGAATAGAATCTGATAACTAATGGACCTGTTACTCGGTAGAAATTAGGGATTTTGGGGCTAGCTAAGCTGGACATGCTATCCTACGGTTGGTGATAATCTGTGACTAATAACAAGTAGAAAAGAAACATAACTTGATTCATTGTTTCAGAACGAAGAAGGATTCCTTGATCTTGTCTCTTATTGCTTTCAACTTTATCTTTTAATTGCTTTGTTTATTTTCTTTTTGCTTTCTACACCCCCTTCGTGACAATTTTTACAACTAGAATCTCTTGCTCCTCGTGGGAACGAACTTGACTTCCATTATATTATTTTTAATTGAGTGGAAATATTGATTAATTTGATTGCACCTACGACACGCATCAGGTAGCCGTTGATTATGGCTACCTTGTGTTGGCGCCTGATAATGGCGCAGTGGCGTTTTGGCGTATTCCAGTGGCAATGTGGCATGGCTGGCATGGCTTGTGCATGCCAGTGGCACGGTGGTATAAGTGGCGCCTGCGTAGCCATGGCCACTAGATTTAGGCAGTTGGTCGCCTGAAGCTTGCCACAAGTCTATCAGTTCAGTGGCGAACTTCGATGGCTGATATTGCAATTTAGGAGAGAGGGTGGCCGTTGATTATGGCCACATTCTGTTGGCACCTGTTAATGGCATAACGGTATAGCCGCGGCGTAGTGGCATGCGCCTACGGCATGGTGGCATATCCGCGTCTGTGGCGTTGTGGCATTGCCACGCCTATGTCTTGGCGGCGTAGCCAAGGCTAGGATTTGGCGCCGTGGCCAAAGTTAGGGCTTGGCGGCGTGGCCAAGGCTAGGATTTGGCGTTGTGGCCAAAGTTAGGGCTTGGCGGCGTGGCCAAGGCTAGGATTTGGCGTTGTGGCCAAAGTTAGGGCTTGGCGGCGTGGCCAAGGCTAGGATTTGGCGTTGTGGCCAAAGTTAGGGCTTGGCGGCGTGACCAAGGCTAGGATTTGGCGATGTGGCCAAAGTTAGGGCTTGGCGGCGTGGTCAAGGCTAGGATTTGGCGTCGTGGCCAAAGTTAGGGCTTGGAGGCATGGCCAAGGCTAGGATTTGGCGCTGTGGCCAAAGTTAGGGCTTGGCGGCATGGCCAAGGCTAAAGTGGATCGTGGCATGTTGTGGACTATGACCAAAAATTAGGGTTTCGGCTAAAAAAGTCTTGTTTCGATCACGAAATCCTAATTGGAGTCCGTTATGGCATTAGCCACGGACAAAAAGTGGATTAGCACGTAGTGGCATCATTTGTGGCACATTGGCATGCTATTGCGGCAGAGTGGCACGTTGGCATGTTACTGCGGCAGAGTGGCATGTTGGCATGCCGATTAATATGTTGTTGTGGCAGGGCGCGTTTGGCTTGCCAGTTAGTATGGTGGCGCGACAGGGTGCGTTTGGCCTTTAATGTATGGTGTCGAGTTTAGAGCGACTTGATTGGTCAAGAAAAGGGGGCGGCCAAACATAAATCACGGCCACACCTTAAGTGCTCGTGGAGCATTTTAAAGTGACCTGATTGGTCGGTAGGAAGGAGAGGGGCCGGCCAAGCATGGGCGTGGCTACACTTCTGGTGTGAGTGCGGCGGCTTTAGAGCGACTTGATTGGTCGATGGAAATTGGGGCCGGCAGGTATGGGCCCAGCCACGACTGGTGTGAGCGTGGCGGTTTTAAGGCGACCTGATTGGTCGAGGGTAGTAGGGCCGGTTTAGGATGGGGGCGTGGCCATTGGCAAGTGGCGCCGATTGGCCTAAAGAATGGCCACGCCTCCCTTTGTTGTCCTGTGGCTCCTTGTTTTCTGATTCTGGGCAAGGTTTTGCACCTACTAATCCATGGCGGATTAATTACCTAGTTTGCCTAGGCTTAAATTTCAACAAGCAAGGTGCGATATCACGCAGAAGGCGCAAAATCCTAACTTTTGCAAATTAGTCAGGGTAATCGATTGAATTCTATGAGTTGACACATAGTTCTTTTAAAGTCCATTTCCAGAGAGCAGCATGCTTTCTGATTGAATACCTTATGCAAAGACATCATCCTTGATATTTGGAAATTTGTGCTACTCTGCTGCGAGTGAACACAAATTGTCATGCCATATCAACATTAAGGGTTCAGCCGGGGAACATAGCACAGAAAGTATTTAAAGAAACTTCTATCAAGTGAATATAGGCAAGGCGTCGAAATTTACAGAACATCTGGGATGGTTGCTACATGCGCCAGTCTGGATAAATTTCATGTAAATATATTGAACGGCTCAATAAATATGTCGGTGGAGAGGTTAACACTCACGGATCCGTTTCCTTACAGAGTGACGTCACATCAGATGCAAGGTTTTACAATTTTAACCCTAAGTTAAAAACCACCATCAACACCAAGTGATTAAACTTGTTATCTATCTTTCAAGATACGAATTCTACAAAAAACAAGTCTCGTAATCGATTACAATTAAGCGGGCGTATCTACTTAGATTAAATACGTACAAACCTATGTAAATCCAATTATAAAGATAAACAATATAATACGAAAAAGTAAAAACAGAAGACACCAGAAATTTTGTTAACGAGGAAACCACAATAACGGAAAAACGTGGGCTTCGTCCAGATTTGAACACCACACTATATTAAGTCGCTAAAGACACTAGCCTACTATCAGACTTCGACTGGAATGTATTTGACACCAAATACACACACCAAGCAATTTAGTTACAGTCACGCTCCTTACGTCTATTGAACCTATCAAGGCTGATCTACGCATTTTTTTCTCTTAGCTGACATTCTTTACAGCCACGGAGTTGCTTCAGACGTAGTGAAGACTTTTGATACCAATTTGCCTCTATTAGATAGCCTATTTGATTTTCGTTTAGATCAAAGATCAAGGTGTAGAAATATGTTTGCAATAGACAAAGCTAGCAAACCTCACAAATCCGGATCTTACGACTCTCGAAGAGCATCCTAGATTCATAACCATCTCTCAAGAACAATCTTTAAAAGATCAACTAAGATCAATTATCAGATATCTATCCCGAGGAACCGCAAAGTTTGAGATGAAGAGAATTTTATGATTTCTATATATCTTTCCAGAGATTATGAGAACCTCGATGACATAAAAGTAAGATCAAAATTCATGAACTATCAAGGTAAAGATAGTCAAACCTGGCCTAACGCATCCCCAAAACGAAGTATTTTAGTCATAAACCTAATTATGTTTCTCAGAGGAAACCTAAGTCAATAGAGGGAGACTCTAAAATCAACTCTAGGACACAGAGTGTCAGGGATTGATTTTCCCAGTTGAAAGAGCATCTCTATTTATGGTATTTCCAAGACCATAAGTTGCTTAGAATTCAAACTAAGATAAATTGAGAATCAAGCAGACTATATTCTTGAAAAATACAATAGAAGAATATACACTTAGGTTCGGTTACTGAACCGTGTATAATGACCATTCGGTTTGGCAAGTTTGCAAAAAAACGAAAAGTAATTTGATATTCATTCAAACACTTAAGAGTTTAATCATGATGCACGCACATAAGTGTTTAAGTGATCAATGAAGTCTTAGAAGTGTTAAAGAGAGTTCTAGTAATTCAAAACATATTATGAAGATAAGTCTTTGAGCATTTACTAAAATATATATTGGGAAAGTTAGTAGCATGGTTTGCCAACCGTGTAGCGCCCCCTAAGCTAGCAGCTGACTAATCCAAGAGATTACCTAAATAAAGAGGCACTAAGAAACTAAATCATATACTTAAGCATTCAATTAAGAAATCTGCTACAAAACTTAACCCAAAAACTAGTACCGCTCTGAATTATATATATACAAGAACTCCTCTCAAGTGATACATATACAATAGTCGTTTGGTTTACAAATAGAAAATACAACATCATAAACATAGCAGAAGTTAACCAAATATCGGACTCAACTCCTCGAAGATTCCGTTGCGCAACTCTGATCCGTTTCTGAAACTGAAAGTGGGAATGGGTGAGCACATCATCCCTAAAATGGGTGCCCAGTAGGAATAACATTTAACTTTCAAGTAATCATTGATATGATTTGAAAACAATTCAGGTTTTCCCTAACACTAAAACACAACCAACTCATTAAGTAAACAATCATGTATATGGAACTAACTCCTTCCAAACAATGTACTAATATGGTGATTCAGCCTCCACCTAGATAGCTAATATGGTGATTCATCCTCCACCTAGTTAATGTATAAAAGCAAGTAGGTATAAATGAAGGAGCGGGATCCTATATACCACAGATGGAAATTCTCATTTCCAAACAATCAATGGAAATTCTTATTTCCCAATTAATTCATAAAGATGAACAAAGCATTACGATTCCTTTCCAAACCATGGAAAGATAAAAGAAATAACAAAACTTTCTTAACTCAAAGTTAAACAATGCATGGAATGCACAACCAGACAATGCATGAGTTTATAAACATAAACTTTGGTAAAAGAAAACAACAATAATCACAAAAGAGTTAAATATAAATTCCCACCTCTTTTGATGACAGCCACGCCTACCTCGAGATCCACGATCCTTTGGTTCATCCATTGATTCGATCGTTGTTAATATACACTAACTGTTAATCACACAAGAAGTCTAAGAAACTAGCTAAAATAGCTCACACAAGAATCATACAAGTCTAACTAATGGTTCTAAGCCCATTTACGACTTTACACCTTTTTAATCTTTATCTTTAGCGTTGCTAAGGTTTACTAATTCAATTAGGTTGATTCTATAGTCCATTAATTAAGTCTTATGAATATCTACAACTTTGTAGAAGAAGCCAAAGGCTAACTCAGACCATAAAGGTCCAATTCATCAATTATAGGAAAACTAGTCCTAAGCCCTGTGTCCACTAACCAACCCAATAAACTAAGGTCCATTCTATCATTCGAGTCAACTAACGGTCAAACTGATGGTCACAGGTCAACTAACAATCAACGTCCAAGGTCAGGTCAAGATCCAGGGTCAATGGTCAGACTTGGTCAAAGGATTCAACTCAGTCAAGTCTCACTGAGTCAGGTTTGGTCAGGTCCAATCATTGAGTTAACTCAGTCAGATACACTGGTAGGCTAGGAAAAGTGCTTTCGCCTACGTTAAACTGCAAGTGTATAGTGTCTATTGGAGACAAGGCAAGTACAGGTCGATCCACAGGGAAATGGAGGTGCTATAAGTTGATCTAAGGCTTTACTCTACTGATTTCTAAGAATTGACAGAGTTGTTTTGATGTTGTCGATACGACTGAGTTGAATTGTTATGACTCTAAACTGAAGCAACACAATAGATTGTGAGGTACTAGGGCAGTGAATCCACCCTCTAGTTCTAAGCTAAGACAAGGCAGCTTCTCATTGTGTCTTGAGCCTTCCCTTGAAGGTCACAGGTAGATTTTTGGTTATCTAAATCACTAATTCTCCCCTAGTATAGAGTGTCTTCTTACAGTACACTCTATCACAGGATTATTTGATCAACTAGCTAAGCATTAATCCTAACATAATTCAAGCACATCAAGAACAACATGATTACTGGATGTATTAGCATATGAACTAGGGGTTTCATCACACCCTAGCAATTTACTTAGAACATGATTAACATACAAATTATACTAAAGTTGGTGCTCTGGCTAGCCCAGGCATAAGTTCTAACACACACCCAAAAGCCCTATTTATACATGCAATTCCCAAACCCTAATTTACTTCAAAAATAGAAATTAAACAATACCCTTTCGCCCATACCCTCTGAATTGTGCTCTCCTCTGTCAATTCGTCTCAAAGCAATGATAGTTCCCTCAATTGATTTGATGTAACCCTAACCCTAGTTCTTCCTATCTCGAGACTTAGCTTCAGGGGAAGAAGGTACGAGTGAGATAGAGAGCAAGTTGGGGGAGAAGGTGGTGCGGCTGTTGGGGTATCAGGAGATGGAGGTGGTGGTGATGGCTCTGGTATGGGTGAAGGAGGTGGAGAGAATGGGTTCTCTCTGCAATTGTCGGGGGAAGAGAGGAAGAAAGAGAAAGTGAAGAGGAATGGGTGTTGGTCGATGGGGTGTAGGTATAGGTGGATGTGGTGTGAAGCGGTTTTTTAGTCAAGGGTCGATGGGAAGGTTGGAGCGACCGTAGGATCTAGGGTAGTGGAAGATCTCACGGCTCAGGATATAAGCGGTTTTGGTGTGGAGAGGGAGCATCAAGAGATGATGTGTAGGAGTGCAGCGAGCGTTGGATGCAGATGGGCGAGATCTCACGGCTCAGATGGAACGGGCTGGATCCGGGTTATGGGCCAGGTCTTGGACTGCTCAAGCCCATGTCTTGTGAATGGGTTGCTCCTTGTTGGGTTGCAACTGATGCGCGCTATGGCTTTGGCTTTTGCTCCATAGACGCTCGTCTCCAATTTTCTCGCTCTTTTGGCTCCTTAATTTCTCCAAGCTTTATTTATTACCTAAAAATACAAAATTAATTAGTACAAATATTTATTCTTGAAAACAGGGAAAACACGAGAATTTGGGATAATATCGATTTACGAGCACAAAAGATGAGTTAAATGCCAATAAAAAGGTGTAGAAATATGCAATATTTGGCACTCATCAAATACCCCCAAACCCGAATTTTACTTGTCCTCAAGTGAAACAGAAATTAGGAAATCTTAACTATACCATTGTCGCTGGTCTCTCGAATGCATTTAGCGTATGCACTAAGCCTTTAAACCCCTAGGTGTCCCTAGTGGACGAGTTGTAGTCTCGTGAGGGTTTACCAGAGGTGTACCCACAAAACCTTCTCCAACTTCGAGTGTAAAAGAGTCTCAAGCATCCAAGGAGCTATGAGGACATAGAGTTTCTCGCATGCTAGTAACACGAAGTTAGAACTACCAAAAGAACGCATTCTCATCCTTAAGTGATGAGCGAGAAATAACCATACCATATGAAAGAATTCGGATTCGATTGTGATCATAAGCCTCGACTTCTGCCTCACCATTAGGGTTTTATGATAATTGCACTCAAAAGATCGCTTTTTTAGTCTCTCATGTGTGCAGGCGGGAATAAAGAGAGAAATCCCGCACACGTTGTAGGTAAGAAGGATAACCTTCCGAAATAATTTCGGAGACTCCACGAAGTGTGGACAAAAAGAATCTTTTCTCGATGATCTCTAAGAAAGGAAATCAACCATTAGCAAGGATGGGAGTACTCACTTACCTTCTCACCCGATCGGCAATTAATATCACTCTCTCAGCATTCATAGAAACGTCTTCAATCTTCGGTCTTCAATTGTTGATGACGAACTTTTGAACAAAAACTTGACAATTTTTTTTTTTTTTTTTTTTGACTTAGAAATACATGAAATGAAAATAACAATAAAACAATAAAACTTGTATTGTCTTGACTTCGTAAACTTCACTAATTCTCATCCTATTTTCTTTTCTTTTCTTTGTTGCACGTGAACCTTGGATTATTTCAACTTTTCTTCAAATATTCTGATGATGCTCCGCTTGCTGACGATGATGTGTTTCTATGAATGTGTTGATGTTGTTGAGAGGGAGAGAGAGTGATGCTAATGCAAATCGATATTTAGAAGGAGTTTTCATCTTTAAACGTCACCCTCATGATTGACAAAATTAGCACTCAAGAGATCAAAAATAGTCTTTGAAAGTGGTGCGAAGTTGGGTAGCTCACCATTCCTACCCGGAATTGACGTACGGTGACACACACTCTAATGACTTTTCTAGAAAGTCACAAAGAGTGAAGGTTGGTACCTCGCTTGATGTAAAATGGGTAGTCTCCACTATGGATGATCACAATTCTACTACCGAATATCTAAACAAACACCTAATTCGCCCTCCCGGTATGGTTAAATCCAACTTTAACGCTCTAATCAACTAAGAAACCCGATTGTGTTCTCCAAAGACTTCCAAGTTGTTATTTCGGTCAGACTCTCTATGTAAACATAGCTAGAAGCATGCTAGTGACTCTAAAATCTCTAAAAGTTGGAGGTTTTTATGCAAGTATTTACAAAGAGTTTTGATATTTTTTTTTTTTTTTTTTTTTTTTTTGATAAAATAAAAGACTAAAAACTCTATATGCAAATGCACCCCAAACCTAAATCAAACATTGTCCTCAATGTGTCAACAGATGATAAAATTTTAAACGGTCACATACTAAGAGAACTATGCGATAAGAGAAAAGGGAAGAGATTAGGTATGTCGGCGGGAGCAAGGTTAGAGCTTCATTAGTCAAGGCTAGAATCCAACATTCTCGGTGGAGATCATATCGGATTAGCACAATATATGCTCAAGAAGACTCAACCGATTCAAGAAAGAAAATTTAACAAGTCCTACTTTTGGATTATATACAATGAAAATTCACCATACACCAACAATCTAAAGAGTTGAGGATCAACCCAAAAGAAGATATGCAGAGACATCAACAGCCTTACACAAATATAACATGAGAAAGCAAGTAAGGCTGCACAAGTGAATGATTTTCCCCCAAACCTAAACTTGTCAACAGATGTGTTTGTGAGCACAAAATCTTGCAAAATTAAAGGTACATCATGCACAAGGTCTAACTCAAAATGAGTTTTGCTAAGAACAGGCAGACATACATATTCCAACTATGGCTCCTTAAAAGTGTTATACTTTGATGCAAAATAGTCCAAGAGGACTTGGGAAGCACAAAGCTCTAGGCCTAGATTAGGCATTTTCAGAAAAGTTGGTTTTGCAATTTTGTTACAAACTACACCTAGGTTTGGTGGAGGAATTTCAATCTGTGCCTTAGGAGAGAGATTAGGTACATCTAAGTTGTTTTCATGTATAAGATCATTTGCACCATTACACACTTTCCTAGAGTCAGACAAAGGTAAATCATGCTCACTTGCATAGAACAATTCATCAATCTCCATGTCATAATCATCATTACTCAAAATTTCATTCTCATGCATAAGATAATTGGTGCCAAAACTCTCAGCATTCCCCAAGTCACAACCAGGTGGTATAGCATGCTCATTTTCAGTGAACAATTGCACAGACTCCAATTCAAGCAAAGACAAGTATGAATATTAGAAGAAGCATCATTCATAGGGTTCCACGGAAAGAAACTTAATGTCTATGAACCTAAAGATTCACTACATTTTCAAAGTACACATGCTCTTCATATTCATCATCATCATCATCATCATAACACTGCACTTCCCTATTCAAAATTGTAGCATTTTTAGTGCACTCATCTACCTCTAGATTAGGTTCATATTCAGTGTCATTTGCATGGGTAGGAACAGAAACACACATCCTATCATGAACTTCCTTCCATTCTTCATTTTGTAACCGAGTCAGATTCATTTGAATCATCATAATGAGTTGTTCAATTGAAGGAGAGTCTTCACTAGTGGGTATGCATGCCTCATATGGATATTCATCATATGGTTGTGCACAGGGTTCACTACACAAGGTAAACTCAGACATGTTGCTAGATGGATAATCATGCAATGCATTCAATTCAAACCTAGCATTGTTTTGCTCTATGAGCATGAGGTTTTCTTCCACTGAGTGCATATACGAGGTCGGGGGAGTATAAATTTGTTCAACTCCCCCTTTGTGGTGAATGATACATCCGTGCAAAATGATTAGGGTACATGCATTCAAGGTCGTGGTCCCGAGATGGCTCATAATACTCCCTAAAATCATTATGGGTGTGGGATGTTCATATTGTGAAGCATGCCCATAAGCAAGCTCTCTAATGGATTTGTTTTCATCCCCGATTTGCGAGACCAAAATCGACATGATCTAGCAACTCAATTTGAACTCAAAAAGAAGCAACCATAGCTTAGCACACATCAAATCATATCAACACAGAGAAGAAAAGATGATACAAGAAAATGGCACCCAATTTTTAGAATTAAGCACACAGGAGTGCTGGGTGTTGCTGCAAATGTGCAGCCCAAGTTATGCAAAGCCCAGGTTATATGCAGCCCAGCAGTTGCACAACCTAGTTGTTATGCAAGCCCAGTGTACAGTGGGCTTCAGTTTGGTTTAAGTGGGCTGGTTTACGTGCAGAGCCCAGGTCGTGCAAATGCACAGCCCAGTGGTTGTGGAAAGCCTAGTGGTACTGGGTTCTAGCCTAGCTTGGCATAGCCCAGTTTTGCAGGTCTAAATGGCAGAGCTCAGTGGCTGGGCTTCAGTTTATGAGCATCCCACTAGTTATATGCACAGATCAACACAACTATTTGCAATTCAGCTCAGCTTATGATATTAACACAACAGGGGGCTAAGCTTAAAGGGATGACACACCAATTCGTATCCAAAACACCAGAGAGTGCTTTTATGAAGTGCACAACAGATCAAGTTAAGCACATGATAGCTTATTCACAAAGACAACACAGTAACAAATTTTGTGCTCGGGACAACACGACTTATGTGGGTGCACAAGAAAGATAGACAATGTGTAGAGTGCACGAGTTAATGAGCATGGATCAAGAGTTGCGAGAGTTTGTGTGTGACATACAACAAGTGGCAACTAATGTAAAATCGATCACTCAATCATTCATTCAAGCATCAAGGGTTCTCACTTAAATCGCAGATCTTTGGTTCACGATTTGCACAAACAGATGACAAAGTCAATCATTGAAGCAAGCTACTCAAGTTTACAAATCATGTGCGAAGATGCAGGGCAGATACACAGAGTGGTGATGTACAGAGCACAGGCGAGCTCAAGATTTTAGCGGGGGTTTCCACAATGAGTAATCACACAAGTTTGCACAGGGGAATGAGCATGCAAGGGGTTTTGGCAACCACTTGGCTCAATTGCTCACACTAGGGTGTAGATGGCTCAACGGGGTTTCATGTGAGGTAATGTGACAACAGATGTTTTGTAAATGCCGATATGGCTGAGTATGAAATGTGACACTAAGCTAAGGCAATGAAGTGAAATGTAACAAACTGGAAGTTACCAGGGTGGTGAATCCACCACCTGAAATTGAGCTAAGGCAATTCCTAGTCTAATTATGGTCTTGGTTCATCCCAGGGATGAACACCATGATACTATCTTGCTATCTCACACACTCCCCCTAGTATGGAGTGTCTTCTTACAGTACACTCCATCACAGGGTCATGTGATCAAATGGCGAATACAATATTTCTAACACATTAAAGCACGACAAGAATACAACATGAAAGTGAATCACTTAGCACATAATCGGGGTTTCAACACACCCTGGAAAATTAAACTAAAGCATTACAAGATAAATGAAATACAAATTAAAACTAAAGTGACCGCACCGGCTAATCCAAAGCGTGTCTAAAAACATCTTCTTCATCCTCTATTTATACATGCAACCATAAAGCTACCAAACCCTAATTCTTTAATTCAAAAATCGAAATAAAATGAAAGATAAAATCAAACCCATGCTTTCCGATTCATCCCTTCACTCGATTGTGCGCTCTCGACTCCCTTGATTGATTTATGAGAAACCCTAGTCTTGTTTATCTTTAACATAGCTTCTAGGGTTATGAGAAGCTATTTTAGAGATAAACATAGCTTGGGTGTGGCGGAATAGGGGTGGTAGTTGCTGTGGTGTCAGTGGGGTGATGGTGACAGAAGAGAAGATGGTGGTGATGATGGTTGTGGCAGGGGAAGGAGATGGCGGAAGAGCAGAGCTCTGCTCTGTGTCGGGTGAGGGAAGAAGAAAGAGAAAGTGAAAGGAGAGAATGGGTTAGGTCGACGGGGTGTATAGGGTATGGGGGCTTCGGTGTTGAGCAGGCGCATCAGAGGACGATGGGAAGGCCTCAGCGAGCGTAGGATGGAGCTGATGGAGATCCGAACGGCTCGGGGATGTAGGACGGTTTTGGTGTGATCTAGTGTTGCACGGGAGCAGCGATCTTTGCACGTGGAAGCAGCGACCGTTGGATGAGGGAGAAAGAAATCTCAACGTCTCGTAAGAGACTCGGCTCGGATCCGGGTCGTGGGTAGCTTTAGCCCATGTCTTCCTTGTTGGGTTGCAACCGATTCCGCGCGGGCTTTGGCTATCTGCTCCATAGATGCTTGACTCCAATTCTTCGCTCTTTAGCTCCTCGGCTTCTCGGACTTTATTTATTACCTAAAAACACAAAATTAATTAATACAAATATTTATTCTTGAAAACAAGGAAAATACAGTAATATGGGATAATATCTAATTTATAAGCACAAAAGATGAGTAAAATGCCAATAAAAAGGTGTATAAATATGCACTATTTGGCACTCATCAAATACCCCCAAACCCGAATTTTACTTGTCCTCAAGTGAAACAGAAATGAAGAAATCCTAACTATACCCTCGTCGCAGTCTCTCGAATGCATTTAGCGTATGCACTAAGCCTTTAAACCCCTAGATGTCCCTAGTGGACGAGTTGTAGTCTCGTGAGGGTTTACCAGAGGTGTACCCACAAAACCTTCTCCAACTTCGGAGTGTAAAAGAGTCTCAAGCATCCTAGAAGCTATGAGGACATAGAGTTTCGCATGCTAGTAATGTAAGTTAGAACTATCGAAGAACGCCTTCTCATCCTTAAGTGCCGAGCGAGAAGTAACCATACCATATGAAAGAATTCGGATTCGATTGTGATCATAAGCCTCGACTTCGCCTCACCATTAGGATTTTATGATAATTGCACTCAAAAAGATCGCTTTTAGTCTCTCATGTGTGCAAGCAGGAATAAAGAGAGAAATCCCGCACACGTTGTAGGTAAGAAGGATAACCTTCCGAAATAAAATCTGAGACTCCACGAGGTGTGGACAAAAAGAATCTTTTTCTCGATGATCTCTAAGAAAGGAAATCAACCATTAGCAAGGGTGGGAGTACTCACTCACTTCTCACCCGATCGGCAATTAATATCACTCTCTCATAAGAACCATAGAAACGTCTTCAATCTTCGGTCTTCGGTCTTCAAATGTTGATGACGAACTTCTATACTTCACAAAACTTGAAAATTTTTAACTTTTCTACTCAATTTCCTTGTTGTTTGGATTTTTCTTTTTAAATTCTTCTTTACCATGGTGGTAGCAAAAATAAACTACAATATTTTTTGATTTTTAATTTTTAATTTTTTTTTTTTTTTTTTTTTACAATAAATGAAAATAAAAATACAAATAATGAAACAACTAACTCCATGGACAAAGGACTTTATCACTCAATTTTTCCACAACTTGTATTGTCTTGATTTTATAAATTTTATTAATTCTCATCCTATTTTCTTTTCTTTGTTGCACATAAACCTTGGACTATATCAATTTTTCTTTCCATATTCCGATTCTGCTCCGATTGTTGATGATGATGTGTTTCTATGGGTCTTGTCTGATTGAGAGAGAGAGAGATGCTAACTGTAAAACTGCACAGATGAAGGAGTTTTCATCTTTAGACGTCACCTCATGATTGACAAAACTAGCACTCAAGAGATCAAAAGTAGTGCTGAAATGGTGCGGTTGGGTAGCTCAACACATTCCTACCCTAACGATTTAAGGTGACATACACTCTAAATGCCTTTCTAGAAAGTTGCAATTGAAGGTTGGTGCCTCACTTGATGTAAAATGGGTAGTTCCATCATGGGTGATCACAATTCTACTCACTGAATATCTAAATGAAGACTTAATTCGCCCTCCGGCATGGTTAAATCCAACTTTAACGCTCTAATCAACTAAGGAAACCGATTGTGTTCCTGCACTTCCAAGTTCTCGTTATTTCGGTCGGGACTCCTATGTAAACATAGCTAAAAGCATGCTAGTGACTCTAAAATTCTAAAAGTTGGAGGTTTTACAAAAAGAGTTTTTTTTTTTTTTTTTTTTTAATAAAAGGTAAAATAAAGACTAAAAACTCTAAATGCAAAATAAAAACTAAAAACTCCTAAATGCAAGTGCACCTCAAAACTTAAATCAAACATTGTCCTCGATGTGTCACGAGATAGAAAAAATTTAAGCGATCTGCACCACGAGAACTATGCTGATAAGATAAAAGGGAAGAGATTACCGGATGTCGGTAGTGAGCAAGTGTTGAGCTTCGTTCGTCCAAGGCTAGAATCCAATATTCCAGCGGAGATCATATCGGATTAGCATAATATGTGCAAGAAGACTCAACCTCTAATCAAGAAAAGAAAATTTAACAAGTCCTACTGATATACAATGAAAATGCACCATAAACCAACAGTCTAAAGAGTTGAGGATCAACCCAAAAGACGATATGTACACACATTAACAACCTTTACACAAATATACGGCGAGAGTGCAAGTAAGACCGCAAAATGGGAATGAGTTTTCCCAAATCCCAACTTGTGAATGGGTGTGTTTGAAAGCACAAAATCTTGCAATTTTAAGGTACATCATAAAAGGTCTAACTCAAAATGAGTTTTGCTAAGAACAGCAGACATACACATACCAACTGCATTTAAAAGTGTTATACTTTGATGCAAAATAGTCCAAGAGGACTTGGGAAGCACAGTTCTAGGCCTAAGTTAGGCATTTTTAGAAAAGTTGGTTTTGCAATTTTGTGACAAACTACACCTAGGTTGGGTGAAGGAGTTTCAATTTGTGACTCATGAGAGAGGTTAGGTACATCTAGGTTGTTTCATTTTTAAAATCATTTGTACCATCACACACTTTCCTAAAGTCAAAAGAGGGTAAATCATGTTCACTTTCACAGGACAATTCCTAAGATCCATATCAACATCACATGCATGAATATCGAAGGAAGCATCATTCATAGGGTTCCACGGAAGAGGCACTTAATGTCTCTCGAACCCTAAAGATTCCACTATATTTTCAAATACACATACTCTTCATATTCATCATCATAAATAAATCATAGCAAGAATTCATCTCTCCATTCCAAAATTGTAGTATTTTTAGTGTACTCATCTACCTCTAGATTAGGTTCATATTCAATGTTAGCTGTATGAGTAAGACTAGAAACACTATTTTCAATCCCTATCATTTTGTAACTCAATCGGTGAAGAATCATGTTGAGTTTTCTATGAAAAGGAGAGTCTTACTAGGGGTATGCATTCCTCATATGGATATTCATTGTATGGTTGTGCATGAGGTTCAGAGAAGGGAATTTCAAACATGTTGCTATATGGATGGTCATGCATTGCATTCATTTCAAGCCTAACATTTTGCTCCATGAGTGTTTCCATTGTTGATTGCAAACTAGGAGTTGGGGAGTATAAAATTGTTCATCTCCCCCACTCATGGTGAATGATGCATGTGTGCGGGTTGATTATAGTTCCAATAGTCACTTCTAGATACCGTACATTGGATTATCATGGTTTTCCCTAAGCTTTGTCTAAAATCATGCAAGATATAACAAGTATTGGCGAAAAGGGTGTTCTAAGCCACTACATAAGGTACATGCATAAATTTCATATTGCATGTGGAAGTTAGATTCGCCAGATTGCTCATGTAATTGCCTTTCTAAAGCGAGATACTTGAGCTTCTAATTGATCTAAAAGTGATGATGGGTATGAGAAAATTGTTCATTTTCAACTTTGTGTGGATGATGTATGTGATCATAATGATTAGGTATGTGAGGTCAGTTCGAGGAAGGCCCATAAAATTCCCTAAAGTCACTATGGTATGTGGGGTGTTAAATCCCTGTGAAAGGTGCCCGTAAGCAAACTTTCTCTAAGGGATTTATTTGTTCCATCCCCGGATGCGAGACAAAATCGACATGGTCTAGCTCATATTGAACCTGAAGCCCAATTGTAATGGACTTAATTTGGTTTATTGGGTTTTTGGTTTGTTGGGTTTCATTTGGTTTGTTGGGAAAGTTTGGTTTACAAGCTTGTTGTTTGGTTTTTGTGGGAAGCCCAAGTGGTGTGTGCAACGCCTAAGTCTTTGTAGAAACACACCCAAAGGTTATGGGAAGTGGGCTTAGTTATGTACAAATTTCCAACAAATTTTCACCGGTTGAACATTATTTTGCCCAGCCCGCTGGATTCGAACTTATGTGGGGCTTGTCAATAGTTTGTTTCGGTAAGTGGCTTCGGGGTTTTGTACAATTTGTTTTCAACCTAGTGCCATTTGTGCTAACTACAAAGATTGCTATGCAACACTGTGCTCACATTTTAACCTGTTTGTGCACTGGGTTGTGTTTCAACACAACTCTAAATGCATTTCAGCACAGTGGATGCTAAAATGTACAAAGCAATGCAAACTCTCCAAGGTGTGCACAAAGCAATGCAAACTCTCGAGGGTATGCTGAAGTTTCAACAAGTTAGCTTCCACAGTGGTAGCTCAAAGGTATGCTCTGGGTTATGCAGGGTATGCAATGTTCATTGCGGAATGCAACAAGGGCTAGCAAAGGTGACTGGCTTTCCAAGTGGTAGACAAACTCAATTATTTCAAAAATGGAGTCATGCCACTGAGGAGTAGACCAACTTATGGTGGTCATGCTCGGGTATGGTTTAGCAAATATTGCAACTTGGCTCAAAACTTGCGACTTGGGGCTAGCAAGAGGCAGTGGTCTACCTTTAACACAAAGGTTAAACACACAACGGGTGGTGAACACATTCAAGCATGCGTTAGTCACATCTTACCTCAAGTTCGGGTTTACCTCAAATTTAATTTAGAATCTTTACTTCAAGTTGGGTTCCCCACATCCCTTCTTGGGCTGGCTCATTGTGAGTAACGCATTTTCTCAAGTCTTGAGTTTATCCTTGCTTTCCTTCCTTTGGCTTAACAAAGAAGAAGAAGAAGTTAAGCCCAAAGAATTGGCTCGGCAAAAGAGATTAGTTCTCTAAATAATCACTACAAAAGTTAGCTAGCATAAGGATGAGGATTTTGTAGTTAAGGTCTTAATGCAGATGAAATGGCACTGTGAGATGTTTGGTTCAGTGCAAAGAGGCGAATGATACGACCTGAGATTGGAAATGCAAAGCACCAAGAGCTGTGACTTTTACCTTCAATGAATGAGCACAGATAGGCAGGTATACAACCGATGCTT
The DNA here is from genome assembly GCA_023531295.1 of Papaver armeniacum. NCBI lineage: Eukaryota > Viridiplantae > Streptophyta > Magnoliopsida > Ranunculales > Papaveraceae > Papaver > Papaver armeniacum. The sequence goes on from JAJJWW010010994.1 coordinate 79,796, forward strand.
CAATGGTAGTGGAGTTAGGTAAACAAGCTAGGTGTGATGACTTGAGGATGCAATTCGGATGAGTTAACTAAGCATGCAATGCTCTGTAGCAATGAACGAGATGCACTAGAAGATCTTTGAGATCACTGATTAAGCTAATTTACACTAATAAGGGTTAAGATAACAATGCACGAGGATGGATGGAAGTAATGTAATACAAAAGAAAATAAGCTAAGTTAAGCACTAGTGAAGATTAAACAACAATGCAAAGTGAATTTGTACAGGGTGAAACTCATGAAGTATTAGCTAAAAATCGGCAAGGCACTCGGAGTCCCCGTACGCAATAAAAACTTGGTAGGCCTCGAAAGGAGTGTAAATGATGGCCCACGGTGATAACCGCAGAAGTGCACGGTGCATCGGAGACGCTAGCAAGGGGTCGATCACAAGGACTTGTGGTGCTCGTATTGACTAAGGCTGCTTAACCGAATTCTAAGTGAGGTAATGTGACAACAGATGTTTTTGTAAATGCCGATATGGCTGAGAAATGTGACACTAAGCTAAAATGATAGTGAAATGTAACAAACGGAAGTTACAGGTGGTGAATCCACCACACGAAATTGAGCTAAGGCAATTCTAGTCTAATTATGGTCTTGGTTCATCCAGGATGAACACCATGATACTATCTTGTTATCTCACACACTCCCCTTAGTATGGAGTGTCTTCTTGATACACTCCATCGGGGGTCATGTGATCAAATGGCGAATACAATATTTCTAACACATTAAAGCACGACAAGAACACAACATGAAAGTGAATCACTTAGCACATAATCGGGGTTTCCAACACACTACGGAAAATTAAACTAAAGCATTACAAGATAAATGAAATACAAATTAAAACTAAAGTGACCGCACTTGTTTGGCTAATCCGGGCGTGTCTAAAAACATCTTCTTCATCCCTCCATTTATACATACAACCATAAAGCTACCAAACCCTAATTCTTTAATTCAAAATCGAAATAAATGAATCAAACCCATGCTTTCTGATTCATCCCTTGTGGGGTAAGTGACTCGACTCCCTTGATTGATTTATGAGGAAACCCTAGTCTTGTTTATCTTTAACATAGCTTTAGGGTTATGAGAAGTTATTTTAGAGATAAACATAGCTTGGGTGTGCTGAATAGGGGTGGTAGTGTGAGTGTGTGTCAGTGGGGGTGATGGTGACAGAAAGAAGATGGTGGTGATGATGGTTGTGGGGGGAAGGAGATGGCGGAAGAGCGAGAGCTCTACGGCTACGTGTCGGGTGAGGGGAAGAAGAAAGAGAAAGTGAAAGGAGAGAATGGGTTGGGGTCGAGCAGGGTGTATGGTATGGGGGCGCCGGTGTTGGCAGGCGCATGAGGACGATGGGAAGGACTCGGCCGAGCGTAGGATGGAGCTGATGGAGATCTGAACAGCTGTGGATGTAGACGTTTTGGTGTGATTCTAGTGTTGCACGGGAGCAGCGATGCCCGATGCACGGGAGCAGCCGACCGTTGGATGAGGGAGAAAGAAATCTCAACGTCTCGGAAGAGACGGGCTCGAGATCCGGGTCAGGTAGCTTTAGCCCATGTCTTCCTTGTTGGGTTGCAACCGATTGCGCGGGCTTTGCTATCTCTGCTCCATAGATGCTTGACTCAATTCTTCGCTCTTTAGCTCCTCCCGATTTCTCGGACTTTATTTATTACCTAAAAACACAAAATTAATTAATACAAATATTTATTCTTGAAAATAAGGAAAATACGGGAATATGGGATAATATCTAATTTATAAAGCACAAAAGATGAGCATATGTGGTTGTGAGCAAATTTTTCATGAAGGTGCGGGGATGACGGCTAACCGGTTTAGCAGATTGTAACTCAAGCTCCCACGGCTAAGGGGCTGGAGTTGAGTACAGAGCAGATGGAAGCTAAGGGCACAGAGCTCACAAGAACAAGGGTTTCAGGCGTGAGCAATACCTAGCAAGGTAGCTAATTTCTCATGCAAGGCACCAGGGCAGCTGGTTTATCAGGTGAACAAAGGCTGGCAGATTCAACATGTCATGAACATGTTTGTCTCAGCTCAAATTTCACAGCAACATGCACACAGAAACCAAATCACAGCAAGTATTCATTCAAATAGCAGCAGTTCAGGAATTAATGGCTTATTGGTGCACAAACAAAGATGTTTAGCCCAATTTCACTGCTACACCGATCAACATGCTAGCATTGTGCAGAGCAATGAGGTACAGCTTATGGAAGTGGTGACAATTTCACATATGCATATGGGTCAGCACTAAGAGATATCACATTCAGCTATCATGGAATCATTCAGATGAAAACTATGAATTGCAAGGGTTGATAAGGGTTTTGCAAGTCTCTAATTTATCATGCATTTACCATACAGAGCAAGGTCAGAAGAACGATACCACCGATTAAAAATCGGGTTTAGGCCATTCCACACGTTGTCCTGCGCTTTTCCTTGTCTATCTTCCTTGGTTGCAGCCAAAGACAAACAACACGCAGGTACACCGCTAGCTCAACAAAAAGTTTAGTTCTCGAGACTTGCAGATTATATTGAGAACCACTACAGAGTCGGCTAGCATAGATGAGGGTTTAGCAATGAGTGATTGGAGGTCACAATGAGCTGGGCTGAAGCAAATGTGACAGACTAAGCCAGGCAGGCAATGTGACAGACTGAGCCAGATGCTGACTGAGATATTAAATGCAATGCACTATGATCTCACAGCTTCTTTTTCCTTCAATGGTTGTTCACAGATGATAAAAGAAAAACTACAACATATGCAAACTAAGAGAACAACACAAGACAACCTATACTAAGGAATGAAACAACTACAGATGATAATAATGGTGATGCAAAGATGCTACAAAGATAATTACACTAAACTATAGTTCAAGGCAATGATGCAAAGATATACACAGTTAAGCTAAGTTACACTAGCAACATATTATGTAGTGAAATTTAAACTAAGCTATAGCTACAATAGCAGAGATGTAAAAAGTTGCAGAAAAAAACTAAACTTCAGTTGAGTTATACTTACTACAAGGCTAAAAACAATAATACAAAGCAAATATGTACAGAGGTAAGCTAGAATTCAGTGAAGCAAACAATAATCAAAAAAGACACGCCAAGTCCCCTAGAACGGCACCAAAAACTTGGTAGGCTAGGAAAAGTGCTTTCGCCTACGTTAAACTGCAAGTGCACAGTGTCTATTGGAGACAAGGCAAGTACAGGTCGATCCACAGGGAAATGGAGGTGCTATAAGTTGATCTAAGGCTTTACTCTACTGATTTCTAAGAAGTGACGGAGTTGTTTTGATGTTGTCGATACGACTGAGTTGAATTGTTATGACTCTAAACTGAAGCAGCACAATAGATTGTGAGGTACTATGGCAGTGAATCCACCCTCTAGTTCTAAGCTAAGACAAGGCATCTTCTCATTGTATCTTGAGCCTTCCCTTGAAGGTCTCAGTTAGATTTTTGGTTAACTAAATCACTAATTCTCCCCTAGTATAGAGTGTCTTCTTACTATACACTCTATCACAGGATTATTTGATCAACTAGCTAAGCATTAATCCTAACATAATTCAAGCACATCAAGAACAACATGATTCTTGGATGTATTAGCAAATGAACTAGGGTTTCATCACACCCTAGCAATTTACTTAGAACATGATTAACATACAAATTATACTAAAGTTGGTGCTCAAGCAGCTCCAGGCATAAGTTCTAACACACACCCAAAAGCCCTATTTATACATGCAATTCCCAAACCCTAATTTACTTCAAAAATAGAAATTAAACAATACCCTTTCGCCCATACCCTCTGAATTGTGCTCTCCTCTGTCAATTCGTCTCAGCAATGATGGTTCCCTCAATTGATTTGATGTAACCCTAACCCTAGTTCTTCCTATCTCAGACTTAGCTTCTAGGGAAGAAGCTACGAGTGAGATAGAGAGCAAGTAGGGGGAGAAGGTGGTGCGGCTGTTGGGGTGTCAGGAGATGGAGGTGGTGGTGATGGCTCGGGTATGGGTGAAGGAGGTGGAGAGAATGGGTTCTCTCCGCAATTGTCGGGGAAGAGAGGAAGAAAGAGAAAGTGAAGAGGAATGGGTGTTGGTCGATGGGGTGTAGGTATAGGTGGATGTGGTGTGAAGCGGTTGCGGCGAAGGGTCGATGGGAAGGTTGGAGCGGACCGTAGGATCTAGGGTAGTGGAAGATCTCACGGCTCAGGATATAAGCGGTTTTGGTGTGGAGCGGGAGCATCAAGAGATGATGTGTAGGAGTGCAGCGAGCGTTGGATGCAGAGATGGGAGAGATCTCACGGCTCAGATGGAACGGGCTGGATCCGGGTTATGGGCCAGGTCTTGGACTGCTCAAGCCCATGTCTTGTGAATGGGTTGCTCCTTGTTGGGTTGCAACTGATGCGCGCGCGGGCTTTGGCTTTTTGCTCCATAGACGCTCGTCTCCAAATTTATGCTCTTTTGGCTCCTTAATTTATCCAAGCTTTATTTATTACCTAAAAATACAAAATTAATTAGTACAAATATTTATTCTTGAAAATGGGGAAAACACAGAATTTGGGATAATATCTGATTTCTGAGCACAAAAGATGAGTTAAATGCCAATAAAAAGGTGTAGAAATATGCAATATTTGGCACTCATCATACACTAAGTCAGATGACAATTGAGTCAGCTAAGATAAACTGACTGGGATGACTAATAGGTCTAAACCATTGGTTCAACAACCTTTCACTCTACTTCATAACTAGACTGATACTAACACACCTATTAACAGAACTTCACAAGCCAAAGTACAGTTCAATTACTCTTAAATAAACTTCAAACTTTAATTACAATTACAAACTAGGTTTACCTGCAATTGCATCTTTAAGCTTTTCACATCAATCACTTAACTCTAATCCTAAAACTACTACACCTTCTATGCCTGCAACTTCAGATCACTACAGCCTCACAAGTGCTACAACCAACTACTGAAACATCTTAACTCAGCCCCTAACCATTCTGAGTTCATCTCAATACCAACACTGCCTGCACATTTAAACTTCTACAATCCATGTAAATCAGTTCACTGCACAATCAAATATAGCAACACCATCTCTCCCCCATCAATGTGATAATATAACACAACTCTAAATCTCAACCACTCATTCGTATCCAGTAGTTTCAATCCTACACTACCAATTACAATTCTAACTCCAAGACATTTCAACTCAATATCTCAGTCTAAATAATAACTTGCACTTCAACATAATATCTCGGATCCATTCAATAATCCTTGTCTGCACAAATATAATTACTTCAACATAACCTAATTCGATATGATCCATTACAACCTGATTTTTATAAACGAAAATAAAATAAAGCAAAACAATAAAAAGTAAATACTCAAATCAAGGATAAATATTGGATAAAGGTTTCAGATCACTCATATCCATTTGTATCCCAAAGAATAACTCAAAACTCAATTCTTCACATTAGAGATACATCATTGCAACCATTCTTTCATAGATATGGATGTGAGTTCAATCAATTCTAGACTCGACTAAAGAACCAACAACTCCAACTAATCCATCATCATAGAAAGCAAAGAAGAAAACTATCATAGAAGTCTCTTTCCATTAAACAATTCTTGACGCACCAAGACACATCTCATCGTACCCCATTATCTCACTTTAACCTTGAAATCCCACAGAAACTATGCTTGCAATTCAATACCACAATCCCAGTTTAAGTGCACCATCACTTCATTCCATCCATTCATCCCTGGATCGGAACAACCCACGGCCACCAACAACTACAACATTACCACCATCCAAACACATACTCTCGGCCGACTTATTAGCCTTGAGATTTCAACTCCAACTCACAAATTAACATCTCAGCCATTGCTCAAGCACAATAACACATAAGCCCATCTATTTGCCTTTTGATCATCAACAGAGAATGCTCATTCCTATTCTATTGCATATCGCTTCCTTGCATACCACGGACATTACAACCAAACTAGCCTGAACTTGCCATGGATAGTAGTCACAAACAATCAACACTGCATTTGCACTCTTGCAACTTGGCCGGGCTAACTTCAACTCCATTGTTATTAATACGACAGCCGGATCCATCTTTCACTTCCTATCCATTTGCAGCCACACAAGCATTCACCTAACTCAAAACTCAATTCTTCTAATACATCATTGCATTGTTTCTACCACTTTTCCAACTGCGTAACACAACCAGCCTCCAATTCTCCCATCTTGCATAAAAGCTACGATTGTGACGGCAACTCATAGATTCTCTCCTTATTCAACATCTCATTTTGAATTCGCATCATCTTTGCTCATTTCCATTATCCTCATCGATTCATTGTTGAAATCCATCGCCCGATTTCTCTTCCATTCAATACCAAACCTCACCAACAACGATTTCACCATCATCTCAACATTACCACCATCCAAACACATACTCAAAGCTCACGAGGCTTCTTTCATACGGTGTCCGAATAATCTCATTCTTTATTAGCCATCTTTTCGTTGTCTCCGGGGTGATGAAAAAGAAAATTTCAGTTCCACTGACTCCAAAACACCTAATACACTCAAACTCACACATAAGAATCATATCATATCCATTTGTATCCCTAACTCAAAACTCAATTCTTCATGATACATCATTACCATCGGAACCAACAACAACTTCCAATTCTCCATTAAACACTTGATTACCGTTCCTATCCTCACTTGCAATTCAATAAACCCATTCATTTAACCCACATTCATTTACATATCATTTCTAACAATAACTCATACTCAACAATCATCAACAATTCAACTTCAAACATCGAAATTAAGCAACCAAGAGACTTACCCAAACATTGGCCTCCTTTGAATTGTTAATTCACCAAACCAAATCTGCTGAAACCTTAATTCTTATTTCTTGAAGAACAGAAAAACACTAATCATCTTCAATAGAATTCAAATTCAAAATATCAGTCAATTCTCTTCAAGACTATCGAACCCATCCTTTAATTCAATCCCCTAATTCGTCAATTTCATATTATAATCTTCTCATAAATTATTGAAAACCATAATTTCTTCAATTCTTCCCCGGAACAATTCAAACATCTAATTAACTTCACCCCGTTCCTTAATTGACTAAACCCACTCCTTAATTCTTCTTATTCATCAATAATCGAACTTCCAGTTCATCTTGAGAAACCCTAACTTCTAATTCACTTTCTCCTTCGAGTCTGAACCGACAGCAAACAACACCACCATCACTATCAGTAACTCCATGATATTCTACACCTTCTTCCGATCACAAAGCTCTCGTTTGATCTCACAATCACTCGCAGAAAAGATGAATAAAAGAAGAAGGAAGGAGAAGAAGAAGAAGAAGAAAGAAGAATGAGCTTATCTGCTTGATGTGTTAAGGGGATAAGACCAATCAAATTGTTAAAGGCGTCCGAGAAACGGATAAGGGCAGCCAGACGGTTGTCCGGAAAAAGACTATTTTGCCATTCATAATCATCTGATGATATCTACTTCATCCGATATCCGAACGAAAAGTTCGAGTACTCCATTTCGCGTAACTTTTCGATATCTATCTAACGATACTAGTTTGGTATCTAAATCGTTGTTAGATTAACTTCTATTAATTAACGTTCATGTTAAACTAATCGAGTCCTTAGCGGCTAAATCGCCTCTTGACTACTCTAATAGCGTTGACCAGCTTGAGGGTCTTTACAAACCGCATGGCTTGTTCACGAGTCAGGGTGCAACGGTTCGTGAAACGGGTTTGGCAACTGCTAGCCTATTATTCCAACTTTAAAAATTCAGTTCACCACGGTTCACCAACCGAGTTCGTGAACCGTTCCCAACTGAACTTGCAGTTTGCGAACTGGTTCGCCAACCTTCCTGCATTTCTGAAACTCATGTATCTATGGTTTGCAAACTGGTTTTCCAACCTACCCTGAGTAGAACTATCAGTAAGTTCAATATTTCTCTCTTATGATGTTTGAAACATTCTCAAATGATAAAATCATTTGCATGGGCAATTTTCAATTGATTCATAGAACTAAAATTGTTAAGGACTATTGAACATCTTTGCTTAGAATCATATTTAGAGATTTTTCACAAGACAAGCTTGACTCGAAAATTCTTCTTTATAAATCTACTAGAAGTTATACAACATAGTCTCAATAGATAAAATGGTGAGATAGTGAGTAAAAATAGAATGGCTCAGTCTTCACATACCTGATACAGAAGTTCTCCAAATGTCTTCGTCGATCTTCAGTCTTCAAAGGTGATGTGTGATACTCAATTACAAATTCTAACCTAGTCCGAGACTTGACTAATTAGTAGACTAGAAATCAAGATATAGTTTTGATCACCTAACATTGAAAACAAGCTTGAGATAGCAAAACTTGTGGGTTTGGCCGAGCAATGATCTAACAACTAGTTCCCAACTATGCCCATGGAAACCTGTTTGAAAACCATTTTGAAAACCATCTGACCTGGGCTGGAATAACTCTCTTATTTCAGCAGCATCAAGTATATTTAAAAGAGATTCATTACTCGCTTCAGGGATACGAGGAGGTATGGGAGTAAGTAAATTTTGATCTTGTGGAGGTTCAGATGAAGTAGTAATATGTTGAAAATATGCGTTCTAACATACTCTCAAGTTTACCTCCTTCCTCACACCAAATCCCTTGAGAATTCTGAAAAGAATCAATATGATTTGGCCTTCTCCTAAAGTTGGCTCTAGCATGCAAATATTTAGTGTTCCGGTCACCGTAAGCAAAGTCATTATCTCTTGAAGCTTGTTAAGATGTTGGTCATAAATATCATACCAGTGGGAAATATCAAGTTTTAGTTGACGAAAATGTGGAGATAGACCAGCCTTATCATTATGTCTAGCCGAGAACTGTAGCCAATCTTTAAGCTTATTAATCTCACTTTATATGTTACCAAAAATTAGTTGACTCCAACTAGATAAAGCATCCTGAGCATAAACAAGCTATTGTTGGATGGTAGTATTTCCAGTAGCAGTCGACTGATGATTTCAAACTTTTGCTACAACATTTTTATACTCTTTATAACTCTGCCAACTAGATAATTATCATAGTACAATTTTTTATAGTAGTACTAATCAAGCATGACATGATCTAGATTGTGAATATCGCGAGCCGTGGATAATTAAAATAGATTACAAGTAAAGTTAAACATGTCAAATAATCAAGCAATTTAGTGGTTAGTTTTAAGGGCAATTTGGAAAAATATCCCAAAATGGGGTGCAATATTAGAAATATAATCCAATATTTTAAAAAGTCGTAAAATGCACCATTCCATCAACAATTCCATCCATCCCAGTTAATTCACATGTGTGAGACCACATACGCGAAGAGCAGACAAATACATCCTTTAAAATTCAGGGTTGTTCAAAATTCAGGACAGGTAGTGGTGGAGGTTATGGCGACGGTGTTGGTAGTGGCGGTGCTTCAGAAGGCTGTGGTGGAGGTAGTAGTGGAGGTGGTGGTAGTGGTAATGGTGTATGTGGTGGTGGCAGTAGTTTTGGTGTGGTCGTGGTTTAGATGTTGGTGGCGGTGGTTCTAGTGGTGGTGGTGTTGGCAGCAGTGATGGAAAATAATAAAACCTGGCTTGATTGGGGTATACTCAAACTAATTGGGGTATACCCAATTTTATAGGGACTCTTTTTTAAGGGCAAAGGGGGAGGTCAATGGGTAAAGTTACAAAATTACCCTTTCCCATTATAACTCTAATTACTACCTAAATCAGTTTTCATTCTCTTCATTTCATCTTCTTCTCTTTTTCTTCTCCTCCACAACCTTACCGGCTCCATCACCCCCACCACCACCAAAACTCGTCGATCAATTCGTTAAAATCGTCGATTCGAAAACTCCGATTAATCTTCAGCAATGGATCCACCACGGAAGAAGGCAACTCGTATGAAAGAAACTAATCGAAAACCCAATGAATATAACCCTGGAATTGCAAAATTGGTTGCTAAGAAAGTGAAGAGAAAAACGGTTGAAGAAGAAGTAATTGAACCCGCTGAAACACGTGAAATGGTGCGCTTAAGAAAGTAAGGGATTGTTTAAACTCACTCTAGTACTTCGATTTCATGTTTGCATGTCAAATTAGGTCAGAAAATTCGATTTTGTGAATTGGCGATTCTGCGGCGCTTGAAGGCAAGGTTTTTTTATCGACCTTGCCGGATTTTCATAGTTAGGGTTTGGCCGGCAAGCTATAAGGTTGAAGAACTTGCCGGCTGTATAGTTTCTGTAACTACTACTAGCAGAGCCGGCAGGTTATTCATCTGTATACCATTCCGGCGTCTTTTGTTTTTTAATGAAGCCGACATCTTATTATTTTTTACCCTGCCGGATGCTTCTTTTGAATGTTTCCTGATGCCTAGAGTTTTTGAGTCCGGAAGGGTATTTATATAAAACCATGCCGGCGGTTTGTCAGTCGGCAATGTATGTGTAATGGACCTTGCCGACCTGTATAGTGAAAAATCCTATATTTTTTGTGCGCCGGAAGGCTATTTTGATGATACACTGCTGGCTTTGTCTTAGCTAGGCACTCATCTTTTGGTCGACCTTACCGAGCCATTGTTCGCCGGATATGTTGTATATGTCTAACCTGCAAGCTTTGTAATCTTTTTTTTTTTCCGAATTGTTCTTGTTCGGATTGCGAATGGCAAAAAGAAGAAAGCAGCTCTTAGTCCTCCTTCAAACCCTCCTCGTGTTGGTGATAAACTCTTGTCTTCAAAACATCGAGGGGTATATGATTGTGCGTACTTTAGTAAAGGGATGGGAACGACAAAGGTCTTAGAACCACTATCTCAAAGTATCAAAACCCAATGATTCGATTTGGGTTATGACTATACAGACTCAAGAAGAGATGAAGACCAATCAATTCCATGCCTCGTTTGGTAGAAGAGGTGATGATGATGATGTTGATGAAACCAATCCGGCTTCCGATGGCCTGGCAAGAAGGATTTTGGAGGAGGTAACAATGATGATGATGATGATGGTGATCAAGAAATGCATTTTCTAGAGGCTGGAGGAGGTAATGATGATGGTGATGATGATGATGGTAATGGAGATAAAGGTAAGAATATCATCGAAGATGAAATTATTGAAGAGGAAGAGGAACAAGAAGAATAAGAATGGAGATGGAGATGGAGAAGGAGAACAAACTCTATCTATTGTTCAAGCCACCGATTCTTCGTGGGGAGCTTCGAGGGAGTGGGCATTGTCAACTTCAACCTTTAGTTAATTGTGTGGAACGAAGAAGAGGGTGATCACTAAACCGGTTTATCAATTGTAGTGTGATTCTCACATGCCTCCCAAACACTTGATGGTTGAATATCCGAAGATGAAATTATTTTGAAAGAAGGTGAGCCTCAAAAGGGACCCCGGTGATCCAAAAGGGACCCCGGCAAAGGTGGAGCTGTTCTTTTTGGATACAAACACTCATGGGCATGTACGGTCCATAATACTATCGTAAGTAATCTTAATCCGTCTTTGTTATTAATTCAAGTGTGTAACTATCTTAATTAAATTTGCATCAAGTGTTTGTATTTCTTTTCATTTTCTTTTTTTTTGGTATTTAGGATCACAAACATGCCATCCATCTCATGAGGCGCCAAGCTTCGTGTTGATGATGCATACTTGGAATCTTGACTTGGAATGTGAGGAGGTGAAAGTGATTGTGAGGAACTCCGGGTTGTTTCTGCGGTGGAGAGTTCGAATATTAATCATGATAAAGTTACCATCTCGCATTCGTGAGCGGTTCTACGGAGAGATGATACTATGTTATTCCCATTCGGTGAGATGGCGATAACTCCCGATGATGCTCAACAAATTCTAGGCCTCGAGGTTGATGGAAAAGCAGATCCGAGGGATTCGATAATGCCATTTCTTTCGAAAAGATTTACGAATTGAGCAAGAAATTGTTCGGTTGGAGTCGGGTTCGAGACGGATGATGTTCTTGACAAGAAGGATGGTCGACTAACCAAGAAGTTTAATGTGAAGAAGTTGAGGGATGGATTATGGAAGACTCGGGAAATCCTTGTTAGGAAGGAATGGTGCACCGGTGCGAATCAATGCTACCGCGGCCTCTTATTTGCTATAAACCCTGGGCGAGATGTATCTTTCCTGACGATTCAGGAAACCAAGTCGAGGCCAGTTACTTGCAACTATTGGATCCCTTACATGAGATGCGTGGGTATTCTTGGGGGTGCTGCGGTGGTCGCCTTCTTGAACAATGAGTTGACAAAATCTTCTAGGGCACCCACTAAGCAAGTTAACGGAAACACATGTCTCTTCCAGGTAATTTTATTTTCTATAACATTTATATTCGCAAAATTCTCGTAAGATAAGGTTCTTACTAAACTTTTTTTCTTTTTGCATAGGTTTGGATATATGAACGATTCCCTTCTTTGTTCAAAGACAACTCTTACGTCAAAGTGGATAACAGTGTTCCGGTTCATTTGCCAAGAGCGCAAAGGTACAGTTTTAAGGGTACTCAGGATAAGGAAATGCCGCAAAATCTTATGAAACTCCGAGCCTCCATCGGCAATTTGACTGCGGAAGAGGTGATATTTGATCCGTATCGAGAGGATAGAAATCAAGGTTTAATCCCAAGGAGAAATGAAGTTGTTGCATTATACTATGGACCCTTGATGGATTGTGTTTGAAGGATTTTCAATGTACGATCCACATCGGGTAATGCGACAATTGGGTTACGTCCAAGAAGAACCTCATTTCGATGCAGCAAATCTGGCCTTTACAGTGGATATGAGTGATTGCACCACCTCCCAAAAAGGTATGAACGTCTCTTACCTTCCAGCACCAACTCAAGAACATTGGGCTGATAGGCGTCACGGTCAAATCGATGTGAGTCTTTTGGACGAGGTGACCACCGGTCATGAAGCTACTGAGAAATACATGGCGTGGTACTCGTCCTACGTGATTAGGCCAATGACTCTCTTTCAAGAAGCGGCTCGTAAGAAGAAGATGGAATCGAAAGACCCGAAACATTGCTTAAGATATTTGTAAGTATTTTAGAGTTGCTCTTACTATTTTAAGATTGATTGCATTAGAATCATTCTATTAATTGTTTGTTGTTTAATTGAATATAGAAGGATCAGTTGAAGACCTTTGTGAGGGTGTTGTGTTGCGCGAAAGGCAGAGGAGAACATTGTGCAAAGCAAGCACATTGACTATGCTTGCAATGTTGACAATGAGGATGCCCAGCTATTGTTCAAGCAACTTCGGTGAAGTAAAGGCGGAAGAAAAAGCTATTAAGGATGCACAAGCCAAGATAAAGGCTGATAAAAAGAGGACTCGTAGTGCTCGTGGTGGTGAAGGTAGCGGTGGTCCTGGTGGTGAAGGTAGCAGCAGTGGTCGTGGTGGTGAAGGTAGTGTTCCAAAACGGGGCCGTGGTCGTCGTGGTCGTGGCCAATGAATGCTTTCCTAGTTCATTTGTTTATGTTGTGGTGGACAAATGTTTAAGTTAATGGTGTGGACAAATGTTTTTTTACGGTTTATGGGACATGTTTCGTATTTTGGACAAAAAATGTTGGATTTCTAGTTGTTGAATGAATGGTTTGTTTAGCTATATAAAGTGTCGTATTACCTTGCCGGCATGCTTTTTTTGTCTGTCGGCTGTCCTGGGCGCAAGGTTGTGAAATGTCGGGCACGCATTTTGTCAACAAAAATTGTGTAGTTACCAGGGCCGGCAAAGGTAATACGATTCCTACTAAGTAAGGCGTTTTTGTAGCCGGAAGGGTATGAAAATAGAGACCCTCCGGCCATATCTTGAAAAAAAAAACCATTCTTCGATGCCTAAAATCATGTAAGGTCGGGAGGGAAACAAAACAAAAAATGCCGGCGGTATTTTGGCGGCATGCTAATGAACCCATACATTTCCTAGTAGTTTTACGACCCCAAGTAAATTACATCTTCCATATTATGTCGGTAGGCATGGTTGTATTTTTTGCATGCTTAGAGATTGATATCGGAAGGGTAGGAAATATTTACATGCCGGCCGCAAGATTGCGGCCCAAGATAGTCGGCTTGTTCTTCATCCGAGGACCATTCGGCGGATATCCGGTGGTGACTTATTCAAAGTTGAACCTTCCGTGGAAGAGCGATCGGTGACTTATTCAAAGTTGACCATTCGGCGGATGTTTGGTGGAAGCTTATTCAAACCACGACCTTCTTAGGCTTTATACATTTTCAAAACCAAATTTTTTGGATCGAAATCGAACTCATAAGACGGATCAAAAGGTTAATCTACTGAATTCATAATTTGAAAATTTTAATCTAAACTCAATTAATTAACCTAATCAGAATTTTAGTGTTAATTACCCAAGGGCATATTAGCCATTTAGAAAAAGGCTGGTTAACGGGTGGCTTGGTTTTACTTCATAATGACCAGATTTTGTCTTATTGGGTATACCCCAATTAGTTTGAGTATACCCCAATCAAGCCAGGTAATAAAAAGGTAGACCCTGAAAACTGAATTTTGAACCCAGACCATGAATTCTGAAGGGTGTTTTGGTCTTTTTTGCGCGTGTAGATTTATACATGTGACTTAACCAGGTTGAATGGAATTATCGACGGAATGGGGAATTTTTCAGACCTTTTAAACGTCGGGGCAAATTTCCAACATTGCACCTCATTTTGGGATATTGTTCCAATTTGAATTTTAATTAATAGTACTAACAGTAATAAAAATGCGGTACAGATAGTTGTGGAAATTAACTTGGCAATAAGATTTTCTGAAACATACACACCAGACATATGGTTATTTCACTGTCACATAATTTTTAATGCCGCTCTGTGAGATGCGCATTATAGATGCTATATTCATCTCTGGTTGACCATCACAGGGTAAAGAATTGTAAGAATTACTCCATCTCCTCAAATATATTTTTTGCTAAAACAATTGCTACTGCAAACAAAGCTGGCAACTGAAATTGGAATTCCTTCAGTGCCAGGGTTGAGTAGAAAAATAAACTTCAAAGGCTAGAAGTTGGTCCAGCAATGTCTATCACGAAACGGTAACGAACATCATTACGTGCCAATCGATCTAAGGCTTCGTTGATCTGATGTGGTTTCACCATTTCCACATCACAAGTGATTTTATACTCAGCACACACATTCAACATTTCTTGTGTCTCTTTGATCCCTCCTATAATGCTCCCTTTCACAGTTCTTTTCCCTGTCACAAACATGGATCAATACAATCAATCAGAGATCAATAGATTTGTATACAAAGCCAAAAAAATGCGCCTAAAAGAGACAAATTCTTACCAAAGATTAAAGGAAATGCAGGCAAGTCCATGGGCCTATCTGGTGCACCAACCATGGACAAAGTCCCATTAACTTTGAGAAGCTCTAAGATGGGGCCGAGTGAATGTGCAGCTGAAACTGTGTCTAGTATGAAATCCAAGCTCCTCCTCCCAGCCTGCATTTGTTTAGGGTCGGTGCTCACAATGAAATCATCGGCACCTAGACGCAATTTGGCTTCATCCTCTTTGGAAGGGGAAGTGCTTATAACAGTAACATGGTGACCAAAAGCCTTCCCAAATTTTACAGCTACATGGCCAAGGCCTCCCAATCCCACCACTCCTATCTTCTTTCGTGGACCTTGTTGGAGTAAATTGTTGTCTTTCAATGGACTGAAAACTGTTATCCCGGCGCATAATAGTGGTGCTGCTGCGTCTAGAGCCAAGGTTTCTGGCACGTGCACGACATATCTTTTCGATATGTAAATGAACTGAATTAGTGAACAGAAAAACTATATTCGAGCAGGCCCCTAACTACAAGTTCATATTAATTTCATTTACTACACATTCTAATACTCAATGGTTTCATGGTGTAATTTTCATGATAAGAATATTCATACAAAGTTCATGTATTTTCTATAGCAATTTTTTGAAAACTGTATATCTAATTTTCCAATTCTACCAAGAAATTGAGTTTGAGATAATTTATAATGAGAGACATAGAAATAGAGTACGAGGAAAATGTTAATGAAATTTCAAAACAAATCAAGAACTAGGATACTGGAGGAAACTGCAAAACTAGAAAATGTGATACGGGTTAATCTTATTTTTCTGGCAAGAAACTTTTATTCAAACAAGTCAGGTATGAGATTATACGGTGCAAGAAGAAGGATATCCGGAGAATTGATAACAAATCAACAACTTTCACTTATTTTTCATGGAGTTGAAAATGAAATAAGCAAATCTTAATAAGTTTTGGATAAAAAAACTTATCTAAAACTGTGATTGGCAACCGCTGGAATTTTTTACCTCCTAACATTCATTATTTTGATGAGTGTTAGTTTTTCAATTTAATTTGCCCTTTTCTGTTCAAAAAAGAAATTAAGTTTTGGATATATCAAAATAACTTTAATCTTAATTTAGAGAAGGGAGACTGTTACAGATCTAATTGAGTACGGCACTCGATTTATCAATAAGATTTCATTGCTACTATTCATTGTCAAATAAATTCTTTTATCCCTTTCTTTTTTAATGGAATCTACATAACCCAGAGGATAATTTTTTAAAAAAAAATATGCCACCGTGGTACACAAAAGAGCAGGACGTCGGGTTTTGAGACTAAGCGCCAAACTTGGCAATGGTGGTCTTAGTGATAGTCCCAGTATAAATATACGAAATTAGGTAGAGATTTTAGGTAGAGATTAAATTAGAATTAAATTAGATACCTTCTGTCAGCAACAAGCATCTTGGAGTAACCACCATAAGTAACACTTCCGTCCCAAAATATGCCATTGTAAGTAAATTGAAGTTTCTCACAATAATTCTCTTGAGAATCCTTGCAGTATTCACAGTCCAAACAAGATGCTGCTAAACATCCAACTCCAACTCTGTCTCCAACTTTGAATTCTTTGGCATTCCTTCCTACTTTTGTGATCACTCCTGTTATTTCATGCCTGCATCATTAATTTAATCATAAATTTCCGTTTAATCCTTAACAAGAACTACAGCAAACAATTAAATGATTTCGACTTATACTAAACGCGCAGGTATATGTGACGAACGTACCCAGGGACAACAGGGTACATGGTCATTCCCCAGTCATTTTTTGTGTAATGGAGATCAGTGTGGCACATCCCACAATATAGTATCTTGATTGTTACATCATCAACTCCATTCTCTCTGATTAAATGCCAAAAAAAAAAAAAAATCTTGAATTAGTTTACCATACTTCTTCTATTAGTACAAAGATGATTACAGAACTGATAACATACCTGCGCTTGAATATGAAAGGTTTTATCGTTCCTGATTCGTCATGAGCTGCCCAACCTGAGACTACTTGAGTGTGGTTTGGGGTACTGATTTCAAGTGCCATTGCTACTGGTTCTCCCTTCTTTCTCTTCACTTTTTTCTGTATGTGACTTTGTTACAGTATAACTTTTTCTTTTTCAAAGGGAATTATAAGCTTAATGATCTCTGCTTCTGGAAATTCCCGATATTTATAGCAAGAAATATTGGTAGTGAAGTACAAAATGAAGTCCACCAAGTAGCCAGGAAGCATGTTGCTTGGAACTTACATGAGCCAGCCCGCGTTATTCTAGTTTGTCTGATAATATGAAAAAAGACTTCTAGAAATTGACATACCAACAACCCTGATTCTCTTCCACAGTTAAAATTCAATGCACTTCATTAACAAATGAAGATTCAGAGTGTTACCTTCATGTTTTGACCTCCTACCAAATTTTCAATTGAGGATTTCCTTCACTAAAATTGCTGGTTGTTTCTTTAAAAAAAAGTTGCATACCTCATCAATTCCGCGGTTCAACTCAAGTCTCAACTACTACTACTCTCCTAGTCCAACCACGTAAACCCTTAAACCTATGCCTACCACTTCATTTATTAGACAATGGTTATTGGCCTTTTCCGCTTGACTTTCACTTGACTTTGTTAAATGTGCTGCTCAATAATGTGCCATAATACTGCCATGGTAATTCTTGAACCTTAACTGTAATGTTTCTGTAGTTTCTTTTGCCATTAAACCGTGACTGGCCTCATTTACATTTACCAACCTTCTTGACTTGAAAAACAGTTCTAGAGGAAAAAAGCACGTACAATTTCCTTGAAATTTCAACTTATTTACTTGACTTGAGGTGACCTTAGTCACCTGACTTCTATGAATCTTGTACTGTTTCCTGGTTTTCCATTGAAAAGTCACGAGAAAATCAATGGAAAAGACTATTGACTCCATGCCTGGACCGTGCAACATTTACCAAGATTTAATTTTCTGGGAATTTCCTTCGTTACTTTCTTCCATGGAAAATTCAAAGTTCAATTCAAACCATTGATGTGGATCATTAGTTTCATGCAAAATAGCAGTGCCCGTCCGCACATCCAGCAATTAACATGGTTAGTATTTCTAATGCTGATACGATTCTTTTAGTGATACTTACCAATATTGATTAGTACTAATTGGAATGCTTATCTAATAAATAGTAGCCAAAGTTGTGATTTATATGTCAAGTTTTGATTTTAATTTGAATCCTATTATTGGGGCTGTAACCCTATTGGATTTTTGGGGCTTCGTTGGGTCGTGAAATAGTAAATCCAATAACCCCCTATCATATTATTTTATTAATGCCTAATATACCCTCAATTGAATTAGTGTTAATTAGGAATCTACAATTGAGGGATACTAAAACTAATTGGGATAGAGGAAAGGGACAAAAACGGGATACAAATAACAAATCGGGGGTCACCCCTTATCTAAATATTTTACCTAATTCCTTATATACCCCTCACTAATCAGGATTAGTGTTTAATTATAATTAGGAAAAATTTTAAGTATTTGATAAAAGATTAGTGTGTATTTTTATTTGTATTTGGGTGAGTGAGTGAGGTGAGTAGAAGGAGGAAAAAAATTTGAGAGGGAACTTTTGGTGAAAATGGAGGATGATTGTGAAGAGAAAATTGCTGCTGCTGAATCTTTAGCTCAACTACAACAAAGAGCATATCTTGAATCTTCAGCCAATGACAACAACTCACAATTGCAATTCTTCGTTGAGCCAACACCCTTGAATGATGATTTTTACGAGTATGGAGAGTTTTTTGAAGAACCTACACAAGAAAGTAAACTTGCACAACATACAAGCATCCCCAATACGGAGTAAAGCTCTTAAGAGGTTGAAATTTTGATTTTTTTTCTTTGAACCCCCCATTTTTTCAGCTGAAAAAGCTCGGTGCCGGCATGGACGTGGTATGAATTCAATGCGGAAGCAGCTATCTGGCATAGTATTTATCTTCGGCCATATGAGCAACCCGAATATCCCCCATTTTGAAATTCATGCCGACATAGTATTCAACCAAAAACTATGCGGTACAAAAGTTACTTTTTACCTACCACGGAATATGCTACCGGCATGGTTATATTCTAAGGTTACCATGTCGGCATTGCATGAAAAACATACAGGAAGTGCCTTCCAAAGCTAAATGCCGGCATGGTAAATTAATCAAATACCAATAGGAACCATCTCTGAGCGTAGAACCATAGATAAAGAGCATCCGGCACGATCTGAGCATTGTTCAATTATAACGTTACCATGTAGGGTACCTACAAAAAAACATACGAGGAAGGAGTGTTTTCCAAAGCTAAATATCGGCATGGTATATTAATTATGAGTTACGCCGGAAACAGGTACCGGCTTGAAACCATAGATTACGAGCATGTCGGCACCTATGTTTCCGGCGTTGATTGCAAATGAAATTTGTATGCGGGAAAAGGTTTCAAAGTTGGTCTTTAGTTTGGTTCATATCGACCATCTTAGGAACATTGGTCGGAGCATCTTGGAATTGTGGTCGGCATAGTGTTTTAATTTTTTTGGAACTAATTTATTTTCTTTTCATTCGATCCTTATGTGGTGACATATATTGATCCAACAAATGTAAGGCCGCTTGGTGGGATACGTCGGAATACTATAAAATACCTCTGGTATGTTACCAAAGAATACTTTTCACCTAGTATCTTGAACTTTACTAATGGATTGCTTGTAATGAAGCTTATAATCTCCCATTGTTGTCCTTATGTATGGAATAAAATCTCAGGAAGGAAGCAATTGCTTAGGTAAAGAGACGGCTCTAAAAACATGTGTGTTGGTGAGGAATACCCAACGTTCAAATAATCGTTTTAAGATGGTTTGCGAGAGAAGTGGGCAATACAAGGAGAAGAATAGCCATAAGAAAAAGGGTTATGATCCAAAAGAAGACTAATAGGGTATACAAGACTCGGGCGGGGAAGGATAATTGCCCATTTAAGCTTGTATTCTATTTAAATAACAAGGACAATGAATGGGATTATGCGGTGTGTTTTGGCGTCATAACCACCGGGATCAGGAAGATTTTGTTGGTCACTCCCTAGTTGCGAAGCTAAAACCTCATGAAATTAAGGATGTAAAGAGATTGACCAAAGCACTTATCAAACCGAGACAAATTCTCGGAGGCTTCAAGGAAAAGGATCGGAATGACGTGTCTTCTCTAAGTACAATTTATAGCGCACAAGCAAGTATTAGAAGGGTGGAATAGGAAGGGAGGACCGTTATGCAAGAATTTGAGAAGATAGTTTGGGATCACAACTTCACGCGTATCATTAAAGAGGGTCGGACAACAAGCTCCCTTCAAATATTCATTTCGCATCCTTTGATTTCATAATTTGCTCATACATGTTGTGTTCTTTTGATGGATTGCACCTACAAGACAAACAAATACAATATGTCGTTGTTCAACATCATGGGGCAAACATCAGACAAGGTATCATTCACATTGGCTTGGTGTTTAATGGAAAACGAGAGGGATTATAATTATCATTGGGCATTACGAAAATTCAAATTATTCTTCCGGGAAAATAAACTTCCGAGGGTCATCATAACCGATCAAGATGATGCACTAATGAATGCAATATCGATGTCTTCTAGGATGCACAAATTTCCTATGTACATACCATATCGTCCAAATGTGATAAAAACACTGTCATGCCTTGTTTGAACCCACAAAGGCGGATATTAAGAAGAGAATGATTGTTCAACTAGAGGAAGACATTCGCACGAACAAACTCTCACCCGAGAAGAAGAAGATGAAAGAGGAAAGATCAAAGAGCGAGTGGACAAAGAACATGAGGAAAATCATAAAAAAAGTGGTTGGAATTTTAAAGAGATAGGGAGAAAGTTTTGGTCTCTTCTACCGAGGATACGTCTGTAAAAATAATTTGGACAAGTTTATTGCCAATTGGAGCAGAAGTTTATCCAACTGCCGTCTCGTATTGTCGGACTCAATGGTTGGATAAGTTCAAGGAAAAATTTGTGCGTGCATGTACAAACCGGTATAGACACTACAAAAATGAAAGCTAACTAGTGTAGCGGGAGTCAGCTCATGGGAGATTTAAAGATCTCATCAAGTCCGTCCAAGGAAACGTGGTTACGGTCACCGAGGCAATGGAGCAATACTTTAAGAGTGATATCGATAGGATCAAGAAGGCCTTTGAGAAAAGCTCAATGGAAAGGATGGCTTCATGTTTACAATATGGTAAGTTGCTCAGGAATAGGGTTACGTAGTTGCGGAAATCCCTGACACACCCCTCATCATATCTTGATAATAATTTCTAGATCTAAACTTATTTAATAATCAAAATAAAGATAAAAGTGCTAAAATTATAAATGGAGACACAAGATTTTTTACATGGTTCGATCAATGTGATCTACATCCATGGTTCTTCACTAGTGATTTTTGGAATTACATGAGTTTACATTTAGAATCTCCATTAATGAATATTTGGAGCTTTCTAGATCTAGTTTTGAGGAAGAAGATGATAAAGAAAATAAACTCTCTCTCTCTACAAAATGTGTCCTCTCCAAAAATGTGTCTCCTCCCTTTCTCTCTCCTTGATACATGTGTATCTTCCTCTCTCCGGGAACTAGTGATTCTCAAGAAGGATTGAGGATAAAATTATAATTTAAGGAAGGAATACTGATTTTTAGGCAGTATTATTAGATAAGTAATATTCCTAGACAAGGTAATATTCTAGATATGAAATATACCTAGAAAGGAATATTTCCTAGACAAGGTAATATTCTAGAAAAGGAAATATGCCTAGAAAAGGAAATTCTCCTTGATAAGGAAATAGATTCCTAGAAGGTTTTGGAAACCATTAAAGCTATAAATAGAGATGTTTAGCTCATAACTAAGACATCTAAGTGGTTTGTAATCTGAGACACACCTTGATCGAGAGAGGAGGTTTGTTAGACAAATCACCTAATTAAAAGTTTGTGAGGCAATTAATTATTGTAAAAGCAAGCTTAGCAAAGCAGATTAAAGGTTATTTCTTGTTTAAGGAGATTGTGACAAGCGTAACAAGAGAGAATTGTAATAGTTTTCTTGTTCATAATCTAGAGAAGATATTTTCTTGAATTTGGTTTCTAGTGTGTTACGTATTCTAGTTTTCGTCTATTATTATTACGAATTCGCCTCTATAATAATAGTCACCAAGGCATGAGAGATCGGTGCGTATCAAGTTGGTATCGAGCAAGGTTCGTTTCTTTTCGGGAAGATTCTTGTGGTTTATGGTCTTCACTAAATCTCTCTACAAACAGCTTGGTGAGTTACTCGAGAAGCTAAAAAAACGTTAGAAGAACAAGATGACCATGGTATGGTTGAATTTAGATAAGGAACGTTCGTATGACGAAGGTAAGTTGAAGCCATTGAGGCGTGGATCATTTCGTATTTTCGGTAAGATCGTTTACAATGTCTTTAGTCTTGATTTACCACCTAATCTAGGAATTTGCTCGGTTGTTAATGCCGAACAATTAAAGTCGTTTGATCTATCGTTACGAGATGATGATGGAGATGACAAGATTATCTTGCTAAATGTGAAAGACTTGTGGTTTGATAGAGAGGAACCACTCGAAGAAGTTGCATTACGGAGCGAAGAGAGACTAAGTCAAGACAGAAGATAAGGACGCTTTTCTAATTGGAAGTCGAAGTCAAGTTCCAAGCAAGGAGAGATGGTTCAACATGGAGAAAAGGAACTCTCAAAGGGTTCCCTAACCTCCAAATCTAACTTTCCAGGAGTTCAAGTTCTTGAGTGGGGCGCATGATACATGTGTATCTTCCTCTCTCAGGAACTAGTGATTCTCAAGAAGGATTGAGGATAAAATTATAATTTAAGGAAGGAATACTGATTTTTAGGCAGTATTCTTAGATAAGAATATTCTAGACAAGGTAATATTCCTAGATAAAAATATACCTAGAAAGGAATATTTCCTAGACAAGGTAAAATTCCTAGAAAAGGAAATATACCTAGAAAAGGAAATACTCCTTGATAAGGAAATAGATTCCTAGAAGGTTTTGGGAAACCATTAAAGCTATAAATAGAGATGTTTAGCTCATAGCTAAGACATCTAGAGTGTGGTTTGTGATACGAGATACACCTTGATTAGAGAGGGAGGTTTGTTAGACAAATCACCCTAATTAAAAGTTTTGAGGCAATTAATTGTGTAAAAGCAAGCTTAGCAAAATAGTTAAAGGTTATTTCTTTGTTTAAGGAGATTGTGAGCGTAAAAAGAGAGAATTGTAATAGTTTTCTTGTTCATAATCTAGAAGATATTTTCTTCAATTTGGTTTCTAGTGTGTTCTGTTTTCTAGTTTTCGTCTATTATTATTCGAATTCGCCTCTATAATAATAGTCACCCAAAGTCTGAGATCAATACGTATCACTCTGCTCTCCTCTTTATATAGGTGTTTACATAGTGGATGACGGCTCATGCAACTAATATTTCCCTTAATTTCGGATTTACCTTGCGACATTTCGCGAGGTGCAAATATTAGTCTTATGCAAGTCTTCTTGACTCTTGCGAGAATCGTCACACCTTTCTCATATTTAAGCTAATGTCATTTGTTGCGTCATTTCTAATATTTCTTCCGCGACATTATTATGTTGCGTCGTTAATAATTCGCAAGTGAAGTTTCTTTGCGATGTGCTCCTACATCTTACCTCTGTTTTCTTGAATATTGCTTGAAGAAGCGATCTTCGAGGAAAAAATCAGTTGTTGTAGTTGTTGGAGTGAGATATGTGTTGTTGGAGTAGTCTTTGATCTTTGTTGATGAAGGAACTACGCGAAAGAATACTTTTCTTGAAAAGTACGTACTTGCCTCTATTCTTTTCGAAGTTCGAAGCTTTGCGAAATAAATAAGAAGTATCAACCCTTGAAGTATAAGAAGTATGAAGTATCCTTGAAGTATAAGAAGTATGAAGTATCCTTGAAGAAGTATAAGAAGTACTCAATCCTCGAAATATATAAGAAGTATGAAGTATCCTTTGAGAAGTATAAGAAGTATCCGTCCTTGATCGCGAATAAGAAATATTGCGAAATTATTACTCCACGTTTCTGCCTCATGCAATCTTTGTAATGCAAATAAGAATTTAGATTAGTATTCAACATTTCTTTTATCAAAAATATTCATTTAATTGCAAGTTCAAATCGTTTTCTTTGTTTTGATTTCCTTTGTATAACTTGTTTCGTTTCATCAGATAAACATCTTTCATGGAAATGATCTAATAGAGTACCCCCTTATATGACGCACTTTAGGTACATTGCCTCTTGCGAATAAAATTCGCGAACTAGGGGTGTACGCCATAAAGGTTTGCCGCTACTACTCTCCATGTTGGATATCATTCTCATTTGAAACAAAGCAAGTATTTAAAGGAAATATATAAATTGATCTGCAGAGATATTTTCTCGATTTCTCTTGTAATATCTGCCGAGATTTTTTCTCGAATCTTTGTGTCGTGAGAAATCAGAATTCGAAATCTTTGTAATTGCGATTGTATCGCGTTTTGTAAATCAAATCAAAAATCTTTTATTTGTTGTAAGTAAAATGTTAAAGGAAAGTGGTACTTAGATTTTGTGGTTTTCCGTTGTTGTCGATCTCGTGCGAAAAACACTTTGCAGAAGTATAAATGTCACTTAGCAAAAACAAGCTGCGAGAGGCAAGAATTGAACCCAAGGTGATCGCTACTTGCATATTCTCGCACCATACCATATTGTTCTAACCCTCTCTTGCGAAATAATCAAAGATTTTGCGAAGTAATCAAAGACTAACTGCGAGAAGCAATTTTGTATAAATTTCGCATAACAAAAACAAGCTTGCGAAGCAGAATTGATCCGCGACCTTACCTTTGCATTCATGCCTCGACCAAGCCCAGTGCTAGCCCCGCTCTGCGAAGTGTTTTGCGAAATAATCACCTACTTTCTTCTTTGAAATACTCTTGCGAAAAATCCATGTGAAAAATACACGTTCGTTGGGATTTGAACTCGCGACCATGAACTCATTAACCCATGAGATAACCAAGCTGTGCTTTTGCCTCTTGTTTGCAAAATAATGGAAACAACCTTGAAATTATCCATTTTTTCCCCTCGTAAAAAGAAGAAAATTATGCTCGAAGTGGTCGAACTTGCGACCACTATTGCACATATTGCTCTGGACCAGCGTTCAAGAACTTCTCTGCGAGGAATTAACTCATAACTTTTTCCTTATTCTCTTATTTGCCCGAAAATGAAGAAAATGAAAAATATGTGTCTCTGCGGTCGAACCCCGACCTCTTGCTTATTAGCTCTGACTCAAACCATTTTTTGAATTTTGTTTGTGATAAATTTGTAATCTGCCTCTTATCTTCTCTTCGTCTTTCCTTAATTTCTTTCACATTTTGCCTTCTTCTCTGAACATGGAAATCTTCCATTGAAACTTTAGTTTTCTTCCTAAATTTCACCATTGACAACTAATTTTTTTCTCTTACTCTTTTCATGTCTTTGAATTGTTGATGACATTTACTCCCTACAGAAAGTGTGACTTCTTCCATGAAATTTCCATTTTTGAACATAAACTTTGTAGATCTAAAAAAATATGAACAGTAGTTAATCTTCATAGAAACTTCTTGAACCAACAAATTACAAGAAGGATAAATCCTTTACTCCTCCCAATTTCTAGCGCCAAAAATGTAGTTGCGGGAAATCCCCTGACACCTCATCATATCTTGATAATAATTTCTAGATCTAAACTTATTTGATAATCAAAATAAAGATAAAAGTGTTAAAATTATAAATGGAGACACAAAATTTTTTTACATGGTTCGATCAATGTGATCTACATCCATGGTTCTTCACGATGATTTTGTAATTACATGAGTTTACATTTAGAATCTCCATTAATGAATATTTGGAGCTGCAGATCTAGTTTTGAGGAAGAAGATGATAAAGAAAATAAACTCTCTCTCTCTCTACAAAAATGTGTCCTCTCCAAAAATGTGTCTCCTCCAAAAATGTGTCTCCTCCCTTTCTCTCTCCTGCTCTCCCTCTTTATATAGGTGTTTACATAGTGGATGACAGCTCTGTACAACTAATATTTCCCTTAATTCGGATTTACCTTGCGACATTTCGCGGGTCTACAAATGTTAGTCTTCGCAAGTCTTCTTGACTCTTGGGAATCGTCACACCTTTCTCATATTTAAGTTAATGTCATTTGTTAAATCGTTTCTAATATTTCTTCTGCGACATTATTATGTTGCGTCGTTAATAATTCGCAAGTGAAGGTTGCTGCGATACTGCCTACAAGTTCAACGTCTCTCATTGGGCAATAAAACATATGATGAGAGAAATGCAAAGAGGAGATAAACTACGGAAAATCGGGTGATGTGTGTATTTGTCCCGACATGTCTTCATTGGGGCTTAAGTGTCGTCATATGCTTGTCAAGTATGAAGAGATACCTATTGAGGTTATTGATCCGTTTTGGAAGTAAATATCTTTCACCCCTCCCTTCACGAAAGATCCCGAGATAATCACCATGGGATACGAGCGAGCGAAAAGGAATTCTTGAAGCTTACTCACGTGGCAACTTCGGTTAACCAGCAAGTCTTTTCGAGAGACAACTAAGGGTAATTACACGCCCATGGAAAACACAAAGTGAAGAGCCAACAAAGGAGATAAAGGAGAAAACAAGGAAAGAATTGAAAAGAAATGAGTCAACGTGAATGTGAACTCGAAAGTAAGAAAGCGAGATCTAGCTTAGGATGTGAGATTTTCGGGAGAGCAAGGTTCGCGGAAGTACCGGTTCCAAACAAAGGGGTAGGCGAGGAAGGAACCGCTATCAGTGATGTGAGCAGCCCAGTTAGTATACACACCAAAAACCAATGGATCGGAGGTTCCGAAAAGAAGGGGTAAGTAGAAGAAGGTACCCACAATGATTGAACAAGAACAACAAGATAAGCATTCAGCCATACCCAATCCCGGTGTATCGGAGGTTCCAAAGAAGGGGTAGGCGCCAAAGGTACCAACATCAAGCTACCAAGAACAACAAGGTGAGCATTCCGAAGCCACACCCATAGTGATGTAGCGGAGGTTGCAAAGAAAAAGGGAGTAGGCCGCCAAAGGTACTGACGTCAAGTGACAAAGAACAGCAAGGTGATGAGTAGCGGTGCCAAACAAAAGGAAGGTAGAATAAGGAACCTACAACAAGTCAAGAATATGAAGGTGAAAGCTCCGAATCCCCACCAAAAAATAAGTGATAGCAAAGGTAAGCGACCCATATCTAGCCAACAACAACATGATGGTGACAACTCCGTGTCCACGACCAAAGTTGATGTAGTTTCGGTTCCAAAGCGAAGGGTAGGACAAGGAATTACGGACTCCATCACATCTGCGAAGACATTGGAAATGTAGAGATTGCATAGGATGGATTGGATATAATTAAGCTAAAAAGCGGTAATATATGAAGATGTATAAGGATCACAAAACAGAGGTAGGACCATTATAAGTTACCATACCAAAATAGAGTCTTATGTACAACAACTTACGAGGTTATTCGCGCGGGTATATTGTATATACGGATGATGTCGATGTCGATGGAAATTCTGGCTATCATGCGAAGTGAGAACAATTAGGAATCTTTGAGATGTAGGTTAGTAAAGGGATTACACCATGTCGATACGCTTGAAGAGGATGGTAGAACAACTTGTGAAAAGATGAGCTTTTTATGAGAAAATTTGTGGACACGAAGAAGGGTTTGATAATATTTATTCTCAAGTGTTAGGGCCCAAGCGGGAGATGAAGTTCCTTCTACCCAATATTGGATAGGAATGCTGTTTGTGGGCATCTAGTGGTGGATACATTTAATTGTGTTGTTCATTATTTTACCAGTACAAGCAACATTTACACCAAAGTGGCAAAAAATGCGAAGGATCTCTTAAGAAGAAAAGAAGAGTTGTTTTGGCGTTAAATGTGTAATCATTTTATTATTCTAAAACTTAAGAAAAATTGTCCATTGCCATAGGTTTGTGGGATGTGAAAAACAAGAATATAGATCCCAATCTCACGGAAGGAATGGATGCATTGTATGAGGAGAATCACCAACTTTGGGATGCATTGGCCTTATGAAAAGACCTCTCCAAGAGAAGATGCAACTTCATACGTGTGGAAGCGATGATGAGTAATTTGGATATATGTGGCTCACTAATACGCAACATTTTGTTTTTTTGGAAGTGTGAAATGTAAACATTAAATCATATTTTGATGCCAATGCCGGCATGATTACGTTTTCTATATTACAAAGCCGTAAGCATGTCTTGCGTGTAGAACTTAAATTTTAAAACAACTGCCAAAGTGGAAAAATCTCCGGAGAAATTAGTAAATGTGCCGGCATTGAAAGTAAAGTACAAACTGTGCGGTACTTTGACAAAAATATTTTTGCGCCTAGAAAATGCGGACTAACGGCATGGTATGAAAAAAAATCTTCAATGCCTAGGGTACTGTAATTTCTTTGATTTTGAAAATTCAGAGTTAGTCATGGACTTTACGCTTTTAGACCATGCAGGTCTTTGTCGAAAAAAATCTGTAATTTATTTGATCTAGGCACATTAAAACTCAGAAAAGAGGTAAATTGAGCCTGGTTTATCAACATAATAAATCAAATAACAACACTAGATTGTTTAATAAAACAAACTACAAAGTTAAGAGGTTCCAAAAAGAAAACAAATCAAACATAAACCAAATCAAGCAAAGTTTAGCAAGACACACAAACAAACACATTGTTCAAGACACATAAACAAACATAAAGCAACACTAGATTGTTCAAAGACCAAACTAATACTATAGAAGAAACACACGATCACTCGGTCCTTGGATTCTTGTGTACCCCTTCTTCCTTTTGCCCCACAAGTCTTTAGCCTCTGGATCTTCAATTTTGTCTATCTTTTGCTCGAATTTCTCCATTTTTTCTAAGGTCAACACTTCTCATTTTCTTGTTCTTTTTCTTAAAGAACTTTGACAAATTTCCTATCATTGTGTTGTCATATTTTTAAACATGTACTTAGTATGTACACTTATATAAGTTTATAGATATAGATTGAAAGAATAGGAAATGAACAGAAGTGCGTATCAACAACGTAAGGATCTTTTTGTAGTCGGGTACAATGCGAGGAAGTAGTGGAGGGGAGGTTACGGATGTGGAGGAAGCTTCTGCGATGGCGGGCGTACAATATAAGGATCACGAGTACTTAGATGACCTTTGAGAAAGGTTTGTTCGGTCTCATGTCGTTTTCCACCAATTCCCAGCCAACCTATCAACACAAGTCCTCGTTCTTCCCTTTCCTCCAATGTGCAGAATGGGATTTGGCTCGTAAACTACACGAGTATGGTTCTCATTTGCTTGGCATTGAGAAAGTCATGCGAGAATTTCTGATAAGATGTATGTAGTAAGATTTTTAAGCGTGTACCCAAGTTGGCGCATTACACGGCGAGGTTGTGCATAACAAATCCCTTTTGGATGAAATAACTTCTCTAGTTGTAAAATGAAACATTGTCACGCCTTTCCAAAGTAAACTCTCTGCATGTCCTATGGGTCAAACACAACATCTTAGAATTTACGATAAGATGTATCGTGGAGCCTGCACGTGTACCCAAGTTGGCGCATTACACGGCGATAGTTGTGCATAACAAATCCTCTTGGATGAAATAACGTCTGTTGTAAAATGAAACATTGTCACGCCTTTCAAAGTAAACTTCTCACAGCATCCCTATATGGGTCAAACACAACATCTTGGGCAGCCATGAGTCCAAAGCCAATCTCATTGCGAATAACCGTTTCTTGTTATTGGGCTTCGGTATTGTTGAAGAAGTATTTCAGAGCTAGAGGCTCATGTTGTTGATATTCACGTCTGATCTTGATCCTTTGTACTCTATGAACAATTTTGGGAAGTGTTCTAAGCCCAAACCTATTACAATGAAAGATGCGTTAATAAAATAATAATTGGAAACTACAAAATTAATGACAATGATGACAAACTAACTAGTTCACTATACGAATTAAAGTGAAAGAACCGTTAAATTGTGAGGGCGTTACTTAAAGCTCTCGCATTTGCCAAAAATGTGCCAAAAACTGATTCCCCATGAATACTCATGGACCATATCCAAGGGATCCAAGTATTGTAGATTGTTCATATGCACCTGTTACCATTAGCGTCGGGAATATAACGTAGCCTTAGGTGAACAACGAGATAAGTAGCGGCGATTTCTTGAATTTGTTCGCGATTCAATTCCATTCCATCTGTATTCCCAAACAATGAAACAGATTTAATTCGATAGTCTTTGTCCAGACGCTCTGTCTTGTACATATTTTCCATAGTTGTTTCCTTGTCCCACCCAAACAACTTGTTAGTCAGCTGATAGATTTTGTCCCATACTAGGTCCTTGGTGATCTCCTTCCTTAACATCTTTCCCAAGAACCTCTGGACCTAGTATTCTTTGGACATCTTCGGGATAATGGTCATCTCACCAAAGGAAAATGCATGGTATCAGTTTCAAAAAACCTCTCAGCGGTTTGTCGTGACTTGATCGGTGGCCACATAATTTTCTCTGGCGGGATACAGCCCGAGATGATCGACTATTGTTTTGAACCCGGGACACTCAACTCAAAGGCCATATATCACTTGATTGATGGAAGCTAACACGAAACGGCTTTCTTGTGGTCCTATAAAACACACCAAACTAAATTAAACTCACTTGATCATTAGAAAAATAATATAATAACAAGATGCAAGCGTCTTACATAAGTTTGATAGATCCAAGAGCCCAAAAGTGCTTGTAGTCAAATAAGAGTTGCGGTTTTATCGGTTGATTACTTGTTTGCTATCATCGCTGGTCTGGAATCATGTCATATCTTTTAGGAATGTGGGTTCGGGTCCCTTTTCGATTTGGAAATGTTGAGTCGAACGTAATTTGGAAATGTTTTGAGACTCATGAATTGAACATGTTTGTTGAGGCAGAGATATAATATGTGAATAATCTATCATGAAAAATATTGCTCATTCGATGAATTGTTGAATATTGATAGTTGAACCGGTATTCCTTGGTTTGAGCAAATATTACTCATACGAGCCAATGTTGCTCATTCGATGAATTATTAGTAGCATGACCAAATAAGATAAGCTGACAATTGAGCAGGAGTATGATAAATAAAATGTTGATCAGGGATCAACGTAAAATTATTAGCGCTTGAATATGGTATTATGAACCTTGGACTCAAAACCCTAATTTGATCGATTGATGATTAACTAATGGTTTTATTGAAAAATTAACCACGGAGGCGAAGGAGGAGGCTGCATGGGATTATGGATCAACCATGCAGCGCCCAGATCTCACGTGAGCAAATATCAAGGTCTCTTGAAGACCGAGTTGATTTGATGAAAGGATGATTAAATCTTTGGTTTAATCATTTATTAAAAAAATAATGCTCATATCGAACCTTAGGTAATAAAACCAATTAATTATGAAGATGTGAAGGACGACCAAGGGGTCATGGCTTAGGCACTGGTAGTCACGTGATCGAATATTGATCATCTTATGAAGTTCCAAGTTGTTTGGAAAGAGTTTTGGACCTAATACGTGCAATTGCGCAAATTAAGTCAAAATTGTCAATACATGGGACCAGGCCTCTTGCAAGACAAAGAGAGAAGCCACAGGTCGGTCAAGGTAACATGATCATGTCACCAAAGTGTTCCATCTCAAGATCATGAGAATTTTGATATTTTAGGGTATGCGTTTGAGCAACATTTGAGAAAAATGAAGAAATGGGAAGGTTTCTTTAAAGCCATTGAAAACCTTCATGAGATGAAGGAAAATAATAGAAAATGAAGGATTCGTGAAGTGTGGGATGGGATAAGGCCAAAGCATGACCAGTAGGCCAGGATCCGATCCACCTGTATTTTCTTAATTTTATAATATTTTTCATGATTTTAAGGAAATATCATAAAAAACCAAAAGAGTTTGTTAAAACCAAGGAGTTTCCATGAAGATGAAGGAAACAAAATATTATGAATAATAAAATAAGGGCGTGTGAGACCGGCAGGCATGGTTGGTAGAGCTAGGGCCGGTCCGTGGTTTTCCTTATTTTATGTATTATTTCATGATTTGAAGGAATTTTCGTAATTTGGAAGAATTTTCATAATTTGAAGGAAATATCATGAAATCAAGAATTTCATAAAATCAAGGAAACGTAAAAATAATAAAAATAAAATAAGGGATGTGTGGGACAGCTAGTCAAGGCATAGGCGAGCTTGGGCCCGGTCCCACGAGTTTCCATTTTATGTATTTACATGTATTTTCCCATGATTTGAAGATTTACGTAATTTGAAACATCATGAGAAATCAAGGAATTTCATGGGATTAAGAAACATGAAAAAAATATAATAATAAAATAAGGCGTGTAGGGCGGCTAGCTAGGGCATGGCCGTAGAGCTGGCGGGCTCCCACGGGTTTCCTAATTTTATATTATTTTTATGGGATCAAAGGAAATATCGTGAGATTAAGAGTTTTTCATGAGATTAGGAAATAATAATAAAATAATGAGGAACCATGAGAACCATGAGGTGTGGGGCAGTAGGGATCAAGAGCATGGCAGTTGGCCAATAATCACGACCACATAATATTTTTCCTAATTTTATATTATTTCCTCATTGTGAAGGAAACACCATGAAGCGGCGGTTTCCTCAAAACGAAAGGATATTTGTTCAAATGAAAGGATTTTCATGAGATCAAGGAAAATATGATAAAATATAGAATTTGGGCGTGGGGTGGTCACGGCATGTTTGTGACGGTGAGCCCGTCCCCTAAGCCTTGACTATTATTTTATTATTTTCTTTCTGTTGCATTGGTTAATGTCTCGTCGTATTTTGAAATACTTGTTGATGCGGTGATTGTTAGTGCATCATCGTTTAGTACACTTACACCATTTTGGTGGAGCTTACTCGAAACCTTTCGGATGCCAGGTGTGTTGAATATTTTTGCTAACCCATGGAATTACCGAGAAGAACCATAAATTGAAGTAACGAAATATTATGAAAATATTGAGATATTTTGGGATTGATTAATGAATCTATTGATTTGGGAAATAATTAATTAATAGCTCTATCTTAGCACGATCATCTAGGAGCATTAATTGTCGAGGTAGGTGATATGAGCTTGTTGAAGCGTCATATTTTCTTTCATATATTTAGGAAAACATTGTTTCATCCTAAGTTATTGCTCTATCTTGTGACTGTTGTCAAGGAAGCTAGTATAATCTTTGATTCCATATAGAAGTAATTACGAAATTGCTCGATATGTGAGATATCTGCTGCCTCGGTTGAGAGACTACATATCTATATATATATATATACTCTGAGGAAACTGATATTCTCGATCAGGAGATTCTTATAGCATGATATTTCATGCTTGGAAGTAAAGACATGAGCCTCAATATTTTATCGATTCTTTGGATGAGAATACGTATAAGTATGGGTTTATGATTTTAGCCTTTATTAGAAAATCCACCATCTCATGGTGTTATATGAGGAAAAGAATATGTTGAAGAAGATGAACCAGCGTGAAGATGGTCCTTGACAGGAGATTCCGGTGATGTCTTGAAGATAGTAACCGAAAGGCTCAAAGGTTCATAATTGTTGAAAAGGGATGGAAATAGATTATGAGATCATCTTTAGCAAAAAATCACTCCATTCATGTTTTTAGTATGTTTTAATTTAAAGTTTCAAATCTAATGTAATAGATTACTTGGAATGAAATAAAGAGCATTGAGCAGTTTATAATCATATAGGCATTGTAGTTAATCCAAACCAATCATAGGTTTAAAAACTATCCAAGTGTAACAAAATCAGAGTTCAGCATTGATTCAATAAATATTTCAATGCGATCTTGTCCAAATTCTATACGGGAACTTGTACCCTTTTCATCCCTTTTTCGGTATGGTTTTAGAAAAAAACATTCAATCATAGGTACATTCCGTATTGTGAAACTAAGCGTTTCAATGAAGGCACCTAAATTGTAAAGAAAACTTACAAGAAAACATTTCCTAGAAATCTAAACATGTTCAACATAAACCAAACAACTGGATTGTGCTTAAATGATCTTAATCAGGTATCATAAACCAAAAGTAAAATCATGAGGTACAAACAAAAGCGATTCGAATTGTTCAAAAGCATAACAACCACCATCCAAATGAAGAAACACAACCCAAAGTTAATCGCCCAGTCTTTTTGCTTCTTGTGGACCCTTGCCCTTCCTCGTTTCCCTAGAACAAATCTTTTGCACCTCGGGTCTTCAATTTATCAAACTTTTCCTCGCTTCCTTCATTTCTTCAGGGATAGCTTCTCTCCTTCCTCGATACTTGCAATAAACATCTTCTTCAACTTTTCCAGCCAACACACTCTAGTTTCATACATCAACACATAATTGTATATATATGCTAATATATAGATTCGTGTACATTAAACGACTAAGCAATTAAAAATACTTACTAGAAATCAGCGGTCTTATTAAGTTGGGCCATTATAGGTGGTGCCTACGAATGAGTTGGAATGGAGGGTTTTTAAGGGTGGGAACTTAGACATCAAATCAGAAGTGTACGACAAAGGATGCGGCCATTCCAGGGTAATCATGAATGTAGGTAGGATGAAGCTTAAATCTTGGGTGTTCACAAGCTCCCAATTACAAATATCTGTCATGCTGGTTCCCTGTCTATACTCTAATACTGTTGGTGCTAGGCTGAATCATACTCTACCTCGCTTTGAGGTTGGCAATATGTGAGCCAATTATTAGTGTACACTTAAAGTAGAGGCTGTCATTAAACTAGGTCAATTGCTTATATCAAGTTAGCCATCACAGTAGGATCTCTCAGCCATAATATCACTTGGGTGGGTTTCTCGGTCCATTGTAAAATGCAACGTTATTAAACCTCACAATTTGGTATTTTCTCTAGTCTCCTTGTAAGGGTCGAACACAACGTCTTTGGTAGTCATCGCGTCCATAGCCAATCTCATATCTGTCAGTCGACGATTGTTACCGGGCTTCGGAATGTTGTTGAACTCGTATCTCTTAGCTCTAGGCGCCTCGGGTTCGGGAATATTTATGATCTTCAAGAAGTGGTAGTCCTTGAACAATGTTGGGAAGTGTTCATAAGCCCACAGACTATACCAATGTGGAATAAACATATAAGAAGCAGTAAATTTTGTTTCTAAGTTCATAATAAGGGTACATGTGAACAATATACATAAGAACATAAGTTTATAAACAAAATTACCTAGAGTAGAGTGAAATTCCCGACAAATTGGTTTGTAACAGCCTTAGAGGCCCTTATCATCTCCATCATCAAATGTTCCATTACCACGGTGCCCAAGAATAGTTATAGACATCTTCCAACGGATCAATCAGTAGAAGATGGTTTGCCTTGGCTCTATTACCACTAGCATCGAGAATACCTTAAAGTGCTTAAAATTGAATAACGGTACCGCGTGATTGTATACTTAATTTGTGCAGGGTCCCATCCATCCTTCCAAAGGTATTTTCGCTGTGTTTTAGAAAGGTCAGCTATGTGGCCGATCGACTTGATTGTCTTTGTCACCACTAGCCTTAGATACATGAAGCTTTCACAGTTTGTAGTCCCAGCCAAGCCAGTTTGTTAGTCGAGCGTACAACCCCGAGCCGTTCTAGGTCCGGACACTTATCTCCTTCTACAATTGATTTGTCGATAACATTTTCAAGCCTAGAATGTTTTGAGCATCATCAGGATCAAGGTCATCTCCCAAAACCGGAAGTGCATGGTATCAGTTTCACCATGATACTTTGGCCAAGCAATTAGCTAGAATCACACTTCATAATTTTCAACCAAAGCATATACGAGAATCCCCCTTACTAATGTTTGGACTCTTCACATTAAAGTAGACAAATCCCAATGAGACACAGCTTGGTTTCGCAAACACGCACTTTAGCCTTCTTATGATCCTACAATTAGGAGACAATACAATTAAGAGATTTACATAAATACACAACAATACATGTGCAAAGATAAAATTCTTGCATAGGTTTGATAGATAAGAGACGACACGTGTCCTCAGCCAAATAGCATTCTCGAATCGTGAGCTTTACCCCAAGTCCTACGAGCAAGGTGGGGTATCATGTCATCAACATGAGGAAGGTGGGAACTTTAACTTTACTTTGACCTTGCCTTTGCCTTTCCTTGTGTCGGTTGTTCACTTGGCCCACCATCTTCCTCTACAACTTCGCTTTGGCTTCTGCTAATTGACTTGGATGAACCTCATTATCTTCCTCCTCACTTTCCTTCCTTCTTCATCTTGCTCATCGTGCTCAACCTGTTCAAGTAGGTTCACTTGACATAAGTCGCATCAGTCACCACGACTCTCCCAAATCATCCCTATTGTATCCAACCCCCAAAAGCATTTGCGACCTTGATCTTTCCCTCGAGGAGGCGAGACTGAGGAGTATCAATACCGTCCTTCTTTCTTTTTCTTAATGACAAAGATTCGTTTTCCTTTGTTAGCTTCCATGGCTCTAGCCCTATATCAAAAGAAAAATGAAATGAATATAAGACAACTTACTTTCTTTTTAATACCACGCATAGATTCAAGAAATACCAACCATGCCGGGACCAAACTATACAATAATTTAGCAAATACATCGTGCCTAAGACATCATTCTAAGTGAACAATAACTATCGACAATGCAGGTGGTCTTAGGTAATTCTAGGCTGTTCTGGATACCAAAAAAGAGCACACGGCACACATAAAAATTAACTCCATGTCAGACCGTGTACCTTGGATAATGCCCTAAAATCAATACAGTCTTTTTGTAATAAAATTCCAGCCTTTCTGTTTATTTAAAGTGCACTACCGGCATACTCGAATAATTTGAAATAAATGTCGTAACACATTACGGCATAGTATTCAACCTAATTTCAATGCTAGTACATAACATTCGGTTCGAGTTGACTCTGGGTTTGAAAATGGCAATGTATTCATACAAAATTCTTTGTCGTAACTAAATACCTGCACTGCCTTCATTCTAAAATGAATGACGTAATCATATACCGCCATTGTATTCATAATAAAATCAATGCCGGTACTCACTGAAACTCAACTGTTTGAGTTAGGGTTCGCGATTCTAACCCAAACCCACTTTTAGATGGGGAAAAACTGTTCACTGGTTTTTTAGGGAATAGAGAGACATCCGTGTAGATGGAGGCTCCTCAACCGAGCAAACTGCTTAACCTCACACAGATGCACTGCACGGGAGTGCTTTGAGTTCGAGAGATCAATCTGTAGGATTCCTGCCTAAACCAAGTCAATGGTCGTTCCAGAGTCAATTCGGTCACAAAGAAGGAGATGGGTTGATCTGTTGGAGGGAAGCTGAGAATTGTGGGATCAATGATGATCAAGGATTGTGGATGTGTTGAAGGTTTCTGCAAATATGTGTAAATAAGTTTGATCGAGAGGACTTGTGTGTAGACGATTTTTGATATCTCAGTCATCAATTCAGAACTTATTTATATTGTCAGAATAGTAAACACCTTGATCCCAGTAAGTGTGACAGTTTCTTGAGTGAAAGAGTGGGAAAGTGGGAGATCGTGATGAAATCAGTTACATGTCTTGCGGAGACTTGGTTGATCGTCCACCCACTACTTTGCTAACTCCCTCAACCGCGTGCACGACTTACTCATGTTTCTCATCGTGGATGAACACACGTGTTGTAGGCCGCCAAACCAAAACCCTAACTGATATCCCCCATGTGATGTGATTGATGTCTCATGAACGTGGAGTCTGCAAAGCAGACGTGTATTTGATTAGTCGACAGTGAGTCTAAGTTTTTTGAATCGAGCATGAGTGACGATTGAAAAGGCGAGGGTACCCAAATATACCTCAAGCTAAAAAAATTCCTACCTATAAGTACTTTCTCCGAAAGTGATCGTCTATGGACTGAGTCGAGACAATACAACTAATCGGTTCACACTCCGTGTGATCGTCTATGGATACCAGATCGAGACAATACAACAACGAAGTATGTTTACTTGATAAAAAGGTTTGGACTTAACCAAACACAATAGGATTACTTATCAAGTAAATAGGAATTAACGTTTGTGTAATTTACTTTAATTATAATAAAACAATTATAATGCGGAAAATAAAAGTAAATGACACAACAAGATTTTGTTAACGAGGAAACCGCAAATGCAGAAAAACCCCGGTACCTTTTCCAGAATTGAATACTCTCAGGATTAGGCCGCTATAAAAAATTAAACCAACTTCGTATAGTTGAGACCAAGCAACTAAACCTATAGTTCACCTAGTTCGACTCTGTATTCCCACGCCTCCAACTTATGAATAAGTCACGATCTGGGAACAATTCCTTTGGTTCGTATTCCAAACAGTAAAGGAAAAACAAATCTGTTTGGTAGCAACTCTCTTCAACCAAGTGATGTGAGTTCGACAAAGGCTCTTCTGTTTATCTCAATAAACTCCTTCGTCAGGTTCTTAGATCTATCTTATTCTCAACTACCAAAGGTAATTATTAAGATTTTGCAATCAATACTTTTAATCACCAAGAATTGTATTGATGTCGATCTACACAACTAATCAATCTAATCTACCACAAGGATAAACCGACTATAGTTGGATCCTCTATACCAAAACAAGTATTGTGCACACCAAAGATTATGAACCCCAAACCAGAAATCTTCAATATCTTCTTTGTCTTCAAATCTTCTTAGATCTTCAATAAACGCCTGCACACAATAACTTGAATCTCTTGTGATCAATCACGCACAGAACGGGGTCTGTTAACAATGGGTTATCATAGGACGTCTTTAGATCTACAAACAGTCTAAAGATCCTCATGAAACTTCGATCTAGTTTGAGTGAATCTTATATCGAAGAGAATATTCTCAAGCATAAACAAACTAGGTGCAATCAAAGTTCAACCACCGTTAGTCAATCAAATCAATCGAAACACAAGATAAACCGTAATTATCTAGTTTTCCACTAACGGTACTCATAGAGCTTCTTAATCCCAAAGAAGACTTTAAATTGAGCGCAGTAAGAGATTTCGCCTAATTAGGTTACTCTCCTCTCCGAATAAGCGGCTTCACCAAGAATAACACAACTGAGGAAGTTTGTTGTCACTAAAGGATTAGTTTGCTAGAAATGCAAACTTCAAGTATTTATAGACAAGGAAGTTTGGACACCAAGGAATTTCCAAAACCGAAAATATTCTGAAGATATGCAATATATTCCAAATTCGGTTTCCATAATTCCTGGAAATGCTTTGTCCAAAATATTGACCGAAAATCTCTTTGGAAAATCTTCAACTAGTAAATGAACATTACTGATTCTCATTTTCCTAAAATAAAATTAAAAACCTTAAATAAAAGATTCTTAACTTATT
This sequence comes from Papaver armeniacum, assembly GCA_023531295.1. Classification (NCBI taxonomy): domain Eukaryota; kingdom Viridiplantae; phylum Streptophyta; class Magnoliopsida; order Ranunculales; family Papaveraceae; genus Papaver; species Papaver armeniacum. Next base: position 119,679 of record JAJJWW010010994.1, read on the forward strand.
TATGTTTCGATCTCGGGATTTTCTTTCTTTAGCTATTAAGGAATAACTTTGAACATTAAAAATAAGGGTTACTGCACATGTTCAAAGTATGTCGACATCCTAACTTTGTAAGTCCTCTTTCATACTTAAAATCTTGAAATCGATTTGCCACACTTCCAAACAAGTTTAGAATTGGTTCATCTGACTTTCAAGAACTACGTGATTGATCAAGAACACTCAATCACTAATCATGGGTTTAATGGTTCTACCAAAACAAGTTTCGGTTCTACCTCCATGTGAGTATTGTGCATAGTCACACTAGCTTTCCAAAATTCGATTGACTAGGTACTAGGATCGGTTCCCCACATATATATGGTATCTAACTGGAATGTGTTGCACATGTCCATAGGATCGGTTCCTCTTTGCCTAAAAAAATGTTGCACATGTCCATAGGATTGGTTCCCCTTTCTGCTAAAACATGTTGCACCTTATACAAGGATCGATTCCCTTTGTGATGTGTTGCACCTCTTACTAGGATCGGTTCCCTTTACCCGAGTCGGTCTTACAAAAATCACAAACTCGATCATACCATCTCGGTGATTACTTAAGATCGGTTTCACTAATAAAAGTCATACCAATACAAAAGTCAGGCCTTTGTGAATAGTTTTACCAAGAACATAAACCAGTCATGAGCGGTTATACTAATCACACATATTGGTTGTTCACAAGATATGCAATGAATAACAATACCAATAACGCCTGGCGATTTCCTTTTCGATTCATAAAACAAGTTCATGAATTTACTTCCTTAAAAACATGTAAAACATTGTTTCCTAGGATGAAATCCTCACCTCATACCCATACATAATCACAATAGAATTTAAACGATTATGTCGATGTCTTATATACAAAGTTTAATGGTTAAGCAATAAACCTCGTATTGTATTCCTTAATATTATGCCTAACTAGAGTGTTCATGCTTCGCAGTTTTGTTTTCAATATGCACGACTTGAAAGATACGTTAGGGAATGAAACAGTTCAAGTTAAATATCACTAACCTTAAGTGGAAGGATGATGTTGTCGTTGTAGCTTCTTACTTCTTCACTTCTTCAAGTCTTCGCAATACTTGTAATGTCTCATATCCTAATACTTTGAATCTAACCTATACGAAGTTGACTCTAGTACATAATCAAGCGACTCTTTAAATGAGTTTTGATTCACTAAAATATGACAACCAAACTTGACATGCCAACGCTTAGTGGGTTCAACGAGCTATGCTCTAACACGAATGCTCAATGATTCATGGATTGAACATGTTAGACGTACAATTCTTAGATATTGATCGATCCGAGAAAATATTGTAAATTCGAGCAACTGAGCATCGGTTTGATGAATTACTGAATATTGATAGTCGGATCAATATTCGAGCAACTGAGCAAGTATTGCTCAATTCGACGAATTACTGAATATTGATAGTTGGATCAATATTCGAGCAATCGAGCAAGTATTGCTCAATTCGATAAATTACTGAATATTGATAGTTGGATCAATATTCGAGCAACTGAGCAAGTATTGCTCAATTTTGATAAATTACTGAATATTGATAGTTGGATCAATATTCGAGCAATTGAGCAAGTATTGCTCAATTCGAAGAATTATTTATTGGTGACGTGACCCAATAAAATATTGATTAAAATATTGGTAAACTACCAAATATTATATAATTAATCCAGATGTTGATTGTTGGATCAACATAAATTTATTAGTGTTCGAACTTGCTCGGGATGATGATTAGTGTAGCGTTTGTTCGAAACCCTAATTTTTGATCAATTGTTCGATCAATTGATGAATTCTTGAAAATAGGTCATGAGTGAGGGAGGGACCAGACCACATGGGATGACGGACGACCATGTGGTGCCCAAGTGCTCAAGTGAGCGTGCACCGAGGTCCTTAGTTGACCTCGGTTGGTGAAAGAATGATGATTAAATGTCGGTTTCATCATTTATTAAAATAGTGCTCGTCTGAGCATTAGGTAATAAAACCTAATTTATGGAGAAGTGAGGGACCGACCAAGAGGGAATGAAACCGGCCCTTGGTGGTGTGGGACCAGCTGATGGTCAATTGAGAAAATTCCAAGTTGGTTTGAAAGAGTTTGGACCCAATATGAGCAATTGAGCAAATTATGTCAAAATCATGAATATGTGTGAGATCGGCTCCTTGCAAACCTTAGGGCCGGCCTTGGTCAGTCAAGGAATCATGCCCGTGTCTCAGTCCTGAGAGTTTCGGTATTTTTGGTTGCGCGTTTGAGCAATATCTCGGATTTTCAGAAGAGTTTGATCTTTAACTGAAATTCTTGGTTTTGCTCGAATGAGCAAGTAGAACTTTGCTCGTTTGATCAAAATTTAGAGAATATTAAAATAACAATATTTTATTATTTGGCGTGAGTAGCCTAGTCGGTCATGTGACCATTTGACTTTTTGGCTTTTTCATGGTTTGAGCAATACTTGAGAAAATATGAAGAAACCATGATTTTTGCTCAAACGGATGAGTTTCATGAGATGAGGAAATAATAATTATGAAAACAACGGATTTCAAAGTGTGGGACCGGCCACTGGCTAGGGCATGGCCGAGCTGGCTAGGTGGCCAGGTCCCGTGACACTTTTCCCTATTTTTATTATTTTTCATGAAACCAGTGATAATATGGAGAAACCGTGAGTTTTGCTCAAACAAGGAAAGTTGCTTGAATGAAGGAGTTTTCATGAGTTCATGAAAATAAATAAAATAAAGGAAGAGGGCGTGGGGGACCGGCCATGACGGCATGGCCGGCCGGCCAGTGGGCCCGGTCCAAGGCGCCTCTTTTTTATTATTATTTTCTCTCTCCTATTTTGTGTAGGATTCCTCGTTTGTCCATATTTTTGAATGCTCGTTCGTAAATTTGGGTGCTCATTCATGCATTATTGTTGAGTACACTTGCATCATTTTATTGGGGCTTACTCGGTGATAGTCCAGATGCCCGATTGTTGAGTAATTATTACCAATTCATGAAATTCAGCGGAGAATGGTTCATGAAATGGAGCAATAATTATGAATTGTGCATCTATTACTAATCCATGAATTCATCCGGGGAATTCAGGGAACGGGGTAATCTATTGTCACGGTAGAATTAATCTATTGTAGAATCGAGATATGAGATAGTTGAAGCATCATACTCGTTCTGAAAGGTGCATAATCAGGGAACAACGTGCAGCATTGTTAACGTCCTGTAGGCATTTATCCCCTCAATAAACAATTATATAGGAGAGCCGCCTGAATCTATACACAGTCTCTCTACATAGTCAGGGAACAGCGAGTGTCGCCGATGTCCTGAAGGCGTTAAGCCCTCTCAACAAACAATTATGTAGGAGTACCGCCCAATCGTTCTTCTATGTAGAGGTGGGTCTCTCTATGTAGTCAGGGAACAACGA
>JAJJWW010010995.1:0-165353 GCA_023531295.1 Papaver armeniacum
AAAAAAATTTGAGGGCATACGAGATAAGACAAAAAAATGGTGCTAATAGTATTTTTAGGGTGGCCTCTTTTCAAAAATGCGAAAATACCCTTCTGAGATTAGTGTTAAATTAGTGTTAATCTGATTAATTAGTTGTTAATGATTGTAATTAGTTTAGTGTTAATTTAGGATAATAATTATCTTTTTAAAGATAATTAGTAACTTATTTTAGACAATGAAGAAGGAGGAAAGAAGAAGGAGAGGAGGAATTTTTTTTTTTTTTTTTCTTTGTGATTATTGAGAGATGTGTGATACAAATTCGAGTGAGGAAGGTGAATCTTCATCACGTAAAGCTAATAAAATACATATCAATTACGATGGAGATCCAGACATGGCTTATTTGTTGGATTATGAAAATGATTTTACCCAAACTCAACTTTTTTCTCAAGCTCAAGATGATTCCTTTATGGAGCCAAATCCCGAAGATGAGTACATGGATGAGGAACCCAATGCTAATAATACACAGTATGGCGGTAGAAGTTGTTTAATTCCGTTTTGTAGCTTGATTTCACCAAAAGTTATGATTTCTGCAACTAGTTCGGCGCAACAGAGTAAGGTTCGGCAGATAATATATATGCCGAACCATAATAAATAAGAACAGTTCGGTTTCTTCGATTGAGAAATATATACGCCGAACTGTCATTCAATTATTTTCGCGCCAAATGATTTTCATGATTCGGCTCATTTGTGATGTGATAATATAAGCCGAACCGTAGAAAAAAAAAATAGGAGTTACAATGTAATGTTCGGCTTATAATATTAGTGCCCAATCGGCCGAATCAATGTTTGACAAGTAGTTCGGCTTTATAAGTCAAACACGAACAAGCCGAACCTTGAGATCGGCTTACATAGAGTACAGCTTGTTAGCCGAACACGGCCCAAAAACATGCGATATTGTTGTAGATTGTTCCTCAAATGGAAACTATGGAGGATCAACCACCACTTTGTTGATGTCATTCATGAAGATACTAGAGATCACTTCCAAACCGACTTGGTAGGTAACTAACGTAGTTTATGTTTTTATTAATTTTCAAGTATGTTGTATGCAAAATCATTAATAAAACTTAAGTTTTGTACTTGTGGATATGTAGACGTGGAAAACCAAAGAAGAAGCTGTTAAATGGGTTGAGGAACATGCTTGGAAAATCAATTGGGTCCTAGTTAAAGGTAGACAAAGCCGAAAGGAGCGGGTTGAGATGGTTTGTGAGAGGGGTGGGAAGAAAGTAAGCAAGAAGAAAAAAGGTAAGCCATATGTTGGGAAGACAAAGGAAAAAATATAAGACTAAAACAAGGAAGATAAATTGTCCTTTCAAGATCGTCTTAAGTTGGAACATAGATGAAAGAGTTTTCACAATGAATAAAGATATGGATTTCCGCCATAACCACCACGTCAAAGGATCTTCATGGACATTATAGAGCCGGAAGACTCAAAGCTCATGAATATGCGGAGGTATATAAAATAACACGAGCACGTATGCCACCCTCTAAAATTCTTAGTAAGTTGAAGGCGGATGATAAGAATAACAACACTACGTTGCAACAAATCTATAACGCGAGAAGTACTTTGAGAAGAAAGGATTTGCAAGGTAGGTTGGTAATGCAACAATTATTGTGGTTGGCGCAAAAGAAGAAATATGCTTGCCAAAAGAAATTAGATGAATTCGGCCATGTGACGCACCTTTTATTGCCCATCCGTAATGCGTAAAGTTGGCGTTATGCTTCCCACAAGTTCTCATATTGGATTGCACTTACAAGACCAATAAGTATGAGATGCCCTTGATGAACGTTGTTGGTCATACGTCAACCAAGTCACCTTTCACCGTTGCTTTTTGTTTTTTTCATGATGAGTTGAAATAAAGCTATGTGTGGGCATTGGAACAAGTGAAGTTATCTTAGGGAGGATGCTCTTCCAAAGGTCATGGTAATCACCAAGAGGCGGCATTGATGTTTGCTATAAGGAAGGTATTTCCGAACGCGCAAAACTTTCTTTGTACCTTTCATGTATGGAATAATGTTCGGAAGAAATACCAAGGGATAATCCAACCGCTTAAGTTGAAAGAGCTAGAGAAGATTGCTACATTACCGGATGGAGAACGAGAAGTGAAGAAGAAAGAATTCAAAAAAGCATATGAGGCTAATGAAAGGATGTGGGCATGTTTCCACAATGATTGGGAAGCTTTGACTTGGTCCATCACCGAGAAGAAGTGTTTGAAGAAAATGTTGCAAAGCTCATTGCGAATTGGGGCGTCAAATACCCGGAGATAATTATATATTTACGCAAGCAATTCTTGGATACCAACGCACATAGATTTGTTAGTGCATTTAAAAACCACCACAAGCACTTCGACAACCAAGCTACAAGTATGGTAGAGTCGGCTCACTATCGTTTGAAGAGGAATCTATTTGGGTGCGTGGACACGTTCATCACGGTGTTTGACGCAATGGAAGACTATTTCATGAGTGACGTTATAAGAATTAGAACGTTATTCGAAAAAAAGTCTAATGATGAAGCATGATGATTTCCCGGATGATAAGTGGCTCTGGGACTAACCCATAGGGTCTCTCATTTGTGCATTGAACTTATAATGAAGGAAGTGGATTTGATGGACAAAATGGATGCTAACTCCCAAGAAGAGTGTGATTGTAAAATGAGGGAAAGCATGGGACTTCCGTGTCGGCATGAACTACTCGGTACAAGGATTGTCTTATACCTTTTGAGGATATTGATCCTCATTGGAAACAATTGAGTAGTGATCATATGCCCGACGAGGACGATGATGTAGAGATTTGGGACACACCTTATGGCAAAAGGTTGGCCGAAATATATCGTGGGATGTTGCGACCTCAAAACAAATCTTATGGGACAACATGATGCCAATCCTGTATCCCCACACCCAACAAGGTAAATTAGAACCGGAAAAGGGGCCACAAAAAGGTAGGCCACCCACGAAAGAAAACCGAAAAGAGCAGAGAGCAAGAGCGTATGCTCTTACCAAAAAAACCCACCTACCACAAGGGATCCATGCGGGGTCGAGTACCATGATGCAAAGTACGAAGAAGAGAAGAAGGCAATAGAGAAGTTAGACAAGATGGATGAAGTGAAGCTATCAAAGAAACGTGGTCGACCGAGGCAAGGTTAAAGGTGAAACAAGTAACAAAGAAGTTAAGAATAGTGGTCCTCTATTTCCTCCACCATTAGAAGGAGACGTAAAGCTTAAGGGTAAGATGTTTCCATCTCAACAAATGGAAACAACAAAGACCACTCCGGTGCCCAAGCAAAAGAAGAAAAAAACCATATATGCGGAAGGGAAAATGAAGGGTCCTAAAAGAGATAGTTTGGGGAAGTATTTGAGACCTTCTAATATGATTTACAAAAACTACTTGGAAAATCTACAGAAGCCATTCATGAGTTTATTATATCCATGGACGATGTCGAAGGGGATGGAAATTGTGGTTTCCATGTCACCGGGGAACAACTAGGACCTTTTAAAGATGGTAACCAACCGGTTTCCCAAGGGGATGAAGTAAATTATATTCGTCAAAGATTGTTACAAACTCTACGCCGAAACAAGGACTTCTACAAGTCAATGATGCGAGGTGGCGGAGACCATGGGGTCGCACAAGAGTTCATTAGTTTTGAACGGGCGTTTACATGGGGATGCCGTCATCACAAGTGACCATTGGATGCAAATTCCGATATGTGGGTTTTTAATCGCGGAGACCTTTAATTGCGTTGTTCATTCTTTTGCGAGGGCTGGAAGTAGTTACACCTACGCGCCTCCAACAAAACCTTGCCATGAGAGTGTGAAGGATAGAAGACTTGTTATTGCATTTATTCAAGGCTGCCATTATATCGGTCTTAAGCTTAGACCCGGTTGCCCAATACCTCCATTGTGTCTGTTATCCTTTTGGCCTGTTTTTGAAGAAAATTACTCTATGGATTGGTGTGCAAATTACGCTACAGAGATGGAGCTTTGGAGAAGTTTGCATCCACCTCTTCCACCCGGATTAGTGTGTCTAATGGATGATGAGGATGAAGAAGATGTTTTTGAGGATGATGAAGAAGATGTTTCTAAAGATGGCGAAGAAGACGTTGTAAGGTTAGGATCACCCTAGTACTCAATCCATTGGATATATATTATCGTTTTGCATTTTGTTTTTGTCGGATGCCTAGGTTGATATGAGATTATAAATGCTACATAATGTATCCTAAAGCGCGTCTTATGAATTGAATATATTTTGTGGTTTTTGAACTTGTTTGTTGGTGCAAAGATTTGAAGAAAAAGAACTTTCATTATACGGTTCGGCTAATAAGTAAAAGTATATTTGAGCCGATCAAGTGTTGGCTACCCAAGTGTTATGGTTCGGCTTACATGTGACGATTTCGTTGTGCCTAACTATAATGCTGCTAAGTATCCCAACACACAGTGTAAGGTTCGGATTATTAGAAATATTCAATAATAAGCCGATCCTGATAAAAATTTCATATATTATACGGTTCGGCTACCAGTAAAAGTATATTTGAGCCGATCCTTGCATATAAAAAAAAACGTATTTCCCAAGTGTCAAGGTTCGGCTAACTAAAGACAATTCTTAATAAAAAATCACTAACCATTATAAAGTACCAATTACAAGGATTTAATAACCAAAACGAGTTATAACAAACTTCCTAAGGATGTTGTAGTGAGCTTGGTATTTGAAATTTTTTCCTTTCCATCTTCGCCATTCCTCTAGAGCTCGAACAACAATCTCATCATTTGTTTCACCTTTAAGCCGATATCGATTGACAATCCGAATCATAGCTATGAAGTCCCTAACTTTATTTTTAATTATTTCAATTCGACAAAACAGTGATGCCCTATCCCGGTTCTTTGGATTACCTGTTTCATTGGTGAAAGCTTCATGAATTCTGACCAAGTAGTACATACTCATTAGAACCTTTACCCGTCGCTCGGCACCCTTCTCCGGATAGTAAGTTACGTAATGTTTGCAAAGAGATAAATCTTCTTCTAGAGTATACTTAGGACTAGACGCTGCCATTTTGTGCTTTGATAATGAGATATCATATGTCGCTATATATATGCTTGACGGAATGTGCTATGTAACGGCTATATTTTCAATTTGAAAAACCATCTCCAACGGCTACTTTTCAAATTTTGAAAAACAATAGGGGTTCGGCATAAATATATTTCCATTTAAAAGCCGAACCTGCGCATTTTTCGACCATCTAGTGTATCTCAGCGCAAAGGTCTCTAATAAATCTCGGAATTCTTCTCTTCAGCCATCTGTAACATATTCCGAGCTCGTATCTTCTTCCTCCATGGCGTATAGCCCAAAGGCTTTGAATTCTAGCTTCCTAAATAAAAAGGAATGCAAAGTTAGTTTTATAAAAAGAAAACTAAAAAACTCTATAATGGAACATTAAGCTTTTGGATTACTCACCTTTTCTTCAATGGTTTCGCTGGGATGATATTGATTAACCCATCCTAATACTCTGATGTAATCTTTCATTGTATAACGGATTTGTCGGAATCTTTCGGCTAATTCCGAACGCGTACGATGTTTAGGATTTCCATCTAACCGAAAATGGAATTCTTTTACTTTTTTCCAAAACATCGAATAATGCACATCAGGATGTTCACCATAAATACGATAAGTCCGAATGAAAGCTCTAACAAGCAACTTATCATATTCTACGGTAAATGGTTCCATGAATTAGTATATACGGAAATAATGAGTTAAGGCACCCAATCTATGAATACAACACTATATATAGTAAAGGCCACAACGGGATCTATTTTTACGTAAGACAGTGTAATGTTCGACTCATATTAACTATTTCCTTTTAAACCGAACCTCGTTGTTTTAATGGTTAGAACTTATTCAAATGTCTGGTCTAATGAGCCGAACCAAATGCGTACTCCAAAATTTGTTGAAGGCAACTGGTTCGACAACTACGAATATTGTAATTTGGGCCGAACCATGTTCCTTTAAGTTGTTTCAGAGACCACCTAACATTCGAACCAAACATATAAAACCATTCAAAATTACATTAAAACATGTGATTTAAGGTAATAAACCAAACAAGTGTATTTAACAAAACATAACAAACTAAGAATTGCTTCACAACTCATAACAAAGAAAGTGTGCTTAATGACTCATAACAAAATATAACAAACTAAGTGTACTTCACGACACATCCAAACTTATAGTTCACTGACCACGACCTCTTTTCCCTTTAGGACATACATTCTCGTCTGATGCGTGTCGTAACCACAACAAATTAATTAATACTTTACTACCTAATTAACTAGTAATATAGGGTAGTCAAGGTCGATCCCACGAGGAGCACGAGATTCTAGTTGTAAAAATTGTCCGAAAAGGGGGTGTAAAAAGCAAAAAAAGAAAATAAACAAAACAATTAAAAGGTAAAGTTGAAAGCAATAAGAGAGACAAGATCAAGGAATCCTTCCCGTTCTGAAACAATGAATCAAGTTATGTTCTTTTCCACTTGTTATTAGTCATGATTATCACCAACCGTAGGATAGCAGGTCCGCTTAGCTAGCCCCAAAATCCCTAATTTCACCGAGTAGTGTGTCCGCTTTAGTTATCGTATTCTATTCAAAAGAACCACCTTGAGGTCCGCTTACAAGATGTAATTCCCGAGAATGCATTAAGATTTATGAATTTAGGTTTAGTACTAGTAGTTAAACTCGGTTCGCTTGGTTCACTTTCTAGCGTTGTTTCTACACACAATTGCTCCACGGAATCCCTCCGCAAGGTCTCGTGTTTGCTACTTATGTAAAGAGTCAAGAAACGATTACTTATCTCCTAACTTTCACTAGCTTTAGATCAAATTAACAAATCAATTTAGTTGGCCACCTAAACAATCTATCAATCAATCATGAATGTCTTTAAGATCACTCCTATTAGTAAAAACAATCGATAATCATGTGAAAAACTTCAAGATAGAATTGAAACAAAAACTCAAATCATATGTTTAAAAACTAGGAATTCATCCTCAATCAATAAAATTAGCTACTCATGTTAAAAGTTCACACAAAGAATAAGAAAAGAAAAGAATTGTGTGTGTAAAGATGTGTGTGGAGAGGTGTAGAAAACTTCTCTATTTATAGGCTTCAAAATTCTCCAAATCTTCCAAGGATTAGAATCCTTTTCCTTTTGCAATTCAATCTCCAAATCCAAGCTTTTCTCAACTCTTCCACCTTCTCTTTCCAAATTTGAGTCCAATTCTCCATCAAATTCCTAGCCCAAGTCTTCACACCCATGAGAGAAGTCCATAGAAAATTCTGGAATTTTTGCTCGCCGGAAAATCGGGATTATGGCCGGAATTTGGCCGAAAACGTCACCGCCGGCCACTGAAATTTCTCCGTCGAGAGAATATTCGACGGAATATTAAAATCCGGTCCTCCGTTAGGACTAACGGTCAAATAGGTCAACCGTCGGTCAACAGTTAGTCAAGGTCAAGGGGGAAGGAGAGTCGGACTCGGAGTTAGCTTCGACTCGGCCGAGTCGTCTTAATCGTCGAGCCAGCTGTGTTTGGATCGGCTCATCGGAATCGCTACCGGGATCGGTCATCGCCGGCACCGAGTTGACTCGCCGGAGGGATGATTTGGCCGAGTTTCGGCTAATTACAGGACATTTACGGCCACATTCAGGCCTCACTTTTCAATCTTTTCCTGTTAAGAAATCCTACCATACATCTAATTTAGCAGTTCACAAAGCCATTCCACAATCCCCTGTAACAGAAGTAGCATTACCACACTCATTTTACCCATTTGAAACTCGGCTCAACACCTTCCATTTCTTCAAACATCGACCTCCAATATCGATTCATCTCCAATTTTTCACTTTTTTCCTCTCGATTTCAACAACCAAAGCCCAGTGAGGCCAAAACCCAACAGCATCTCTTATAACACCAATCTCTCCTTGTAATTCATCTCCTTCTTCTCTTGCTCAAACCCAGTCTCAATAGAATCGATTCCACGCTGCTTCTGTTACAGAGACGAATCGAACCCTATCGTCTTTGTCATTATAAATCCAACCACAAACCCGTTTAATCCACGGCGCCTTTCTTTTCGCTCAGTAATTGAACAATCAACAAAGCAAACCCATCCTTACGCTTCTCCGAATCACAACTATTCTTGACTAATTCATGGCAGCGTAACCTCAATCATCTTCTTCTCTCGAGATTGACTTCATCTCTACCTCAAACCTCGGACCCATTTGATTCTAACCTAATCAATCTCACAGATACCCTCTTCTTTCATGGCTGCAAGCTTAACCAAAATCATTCCACCAATCGATTCAGCGAGCCTACCTCCAACACCTTCACTGAGTCGATCTCTCTCTGATAATTTCAGAGATGTAAAGAAAAACGAAATGAATACGAAGGAGAAGTTCCTTTTGATTTAGGGTTGGGCCGATAAAGATAGGTACACCCCATGAGACTCGATAAATACACCCACTAATAGATTATAAGGGATACCCCTGATGTTAACACCCCTTAACCTTGACTGGGCCTGTTTAGTATTCCTCCAAAAGAGCTGCCCCTTAACCATTACTCGGGCTCCGGATAGTATTCCCTCTTGGTGAAATGACAATTTTACCCTTTTGCTAAAATATGGTGATTTCTTCTCCTTTTCCTCCGTGCGACTCCAAAGTAGCTATAATACTCAAAACAAGCGTAAAATACATAATTTACAAGAAAAATAGCAAAGAAAGCATAAACTACTAGATAGTAAATTAGGTGTATTCTACACCTATCATCGTCCTCTTCACCAGTTGGCCCGCCCCTAGCAGCTTGACTTGAGCCTTCACCTTCTTGCCGTGGCCTCTTGCTCGTTGGCCTTTTTCCTGGTTTATTGGGTCCTTTCCCTTTGTTTATGACTGCATCCCTTTGGTTGTACCAATCCTCTTGCTCCTCCACCGTCATCTTAGTTTTGCAAGAAATTCTTTTCTTCAAATTTCTCAACAAATCCTTTCCGCCGCAACTTTGGTTCCATTTAAAGGTCACTTAAACAAGAACTTTAATATTTAAGAAGTAACACTTAAACAAGTAAAAATTGAAGACGTCGCTTACCATTGTTTTATATGCCTTTTGAATGTCAATGGCCTTGGACTTCTTTTTGGCAACCTTTTCCTTCTCCCTGTCAGCTACAACTTGACTTGATCTATTGATAATAAGCGGATGTGAAATTTCATTATACCAATCCATATAGCCTGGCTCAACTTGTGGAGGACCGTCACCCAAAATATGCAAGTGGTTCATATTTAACTTGTTGGCATCCAACCTTCTCCAAAGACTCTAAGGTTGGTTCTGGATCATATTTGGGGCACCACGAAGAGGTGGTGCTTTTAGTCCCAGTGGTACCCAATGGCAACAACATGAACTTATCGTAAACTACTGGGAGCGTTTGGACAGATCCTAACTAACGTAGAACGCGAAGAGGATCATATATTCTGAGAACCACCCTGGATAAAATATAGGTCCGTAGTACATACCTATCGGCACAAAATTATCTTGAACAACATAATCTTCTTGAACATCTCTCAAATATGGGTCAAATACGACGTCACTCCCATCCAAAGAGTCTAATTTCTCTCTCGAGATTGATAAACACATCATTCTTATTTCTTTCTTTCTTGCCTTCCATATCATATCGATTATTGTTGGCATTGTTTTATCCCAATTTGCATGTACCTTGGCCAATTTCAAATTCGGGTAATGGTCATATACCTACACTTGCAAGTTCGGGAGATAATGAAAATTAACTAACTTTGTAGAACCTTTACAAAAGCAGAAAGATCGGCTTACACATATGCATGGTTGTGAGCCGAACTTTGCATGAACAACCAATATTTTGTTTTAAATAAGTATAATTTGAACAACAAAATCAAATTTAATGAATATTATTACACGAAGCATAGTGAAATTTCCTCCAATGTTTGTACTTGCCAACCTAGATGCTTGTGTGAGTTGATTGAGTAGGTAGGCAAGTGACGTTGTCCCCCAAGCATAACTATTAACCGAGTGACCATCCTTGAAAAATTGGAGATATTGAGCACTCAACTTGTTCCCAGAAGTGTACGGGAAAGATATCTCTTCCAAGAGTGTACAATATATATTTGTTGCAGGTTTGTTTCACTAACTCCTCGTCATCACCAACTTTCCATCTTTAACCCTCTCCGTTGTTTTCTCAAAATAGGTTTTCAATCTCAACAACTTGAACTTCTTGTTTTTTATTGTAGGCTGCACCTTTATCATCATGGGTAGAAATGACATCTTTCACATAACAACAAAACTCTAGTTCGGTTATCGATTTTGGCCAACCTAGAGTTTCCTTCGCCAACTTATACAACTCATCCCAACTCATATTGTAAAACGCCGCATCCACGCTTTCGCCGGGTGACACTAAGGCCCGTAATCTTATTCGCGTCGTCAGGAGTGATTGTCATCTCGCCAAAAGGGAGATGAAATGTGTAAGTCTCAGGAGCAAATCTCTCGGCAAAGACGGAGGCTGTCACTCTATCACATTCCTGATGACCATATTTAATGGCAGGCCATAAACCAGAGGCTTGCACTATAGCAATCACCTCAGGCACCTCTTTAAACAAATCCCAATATGCAGCCCTTTGATGTCTCAAAACTCTGACCGCACGACAATGGTCGGAGTCTCATATATCCTCTTAGCCCAAGACTCTCTCGTAACCAATCAATACCTTGCCACCGTCGTCTGGAAGACCGTGTGGTAAACCATCATCTCTTGGATCTATTACATCATCATCATTAGGAATGTGAAACCCAACAACACGAGGTTTAGCATCTTGCTTCTCTGGTTGTTGTTGTTCTTCCACTTCAGGTTGCTCTTCCACATCTGGCTGATCTTCCCGATTTTTCATTTTACCCTTTTGGTTCTTATACATAGCACAAATACATAAATAAGTATAATCCTTTAAAATACACGGCATATCCTTAAAAAAATAGGTTACTGAACTAAGTTAAGGCGTATACGTGCGCTGATTTAAGCAATGAACCAATGAAACTCAAAGATCGGCGATTAAATAAACTAGCCGAACTGTTCTTCAGCTAAAGGTTCGGCATCTAAAGATTACACTGTATGAGCCGAACCTTTCTCTGTGTTTCAAAAAAACCTAGGTTTTTCCAATTAAACCTAATCTAACAGTACAATAAAATTCATTAATCAACAAATTAAATGGTAGGGTTTGTATAACATACCTTCTAATCCTCATTTCCGGGGTTTCTTCTTCACTTGATTGAACTTCTTTGTCAATTTCAGTTTTAAATCCTTCTAACGGTTGTTGGTCTTCAATTAACGGATTAGAAGAAGATTTGGACCGCCTACCAATTGCTTTTTGTTTTCCACGAGCCATTTTATAGTTGTGTTTAATCGACGATTAAATTTTTATGAATCGACGATCAATTTCGGCGATGAAATATGATTTTAACCGTTTTTCTCCGACTTGGTTTGAATAGAGAAGAGGAGAAGAACCGAAAAGGTTCTTTTGATGTTCCTTATGCTTTGACCCAAAAGAGAATTTTGTGCTTTTATATCAACTTAAGGGTAGTATAGTAATTTACAAGTTTCTAGAATATTTTAATACTTTGCACATAGTTCGGCACTAAACTAAGATGGAACTTGGTGCCGAACTTACTAATAAGAGAACAGTCGAATGTCACAGTTTAAGGTTCGGCTTATACGCGTTAAACACTTATAAGCCGAGCTTTTTACTTAGAAAATTGAGGAATGTCATACTATGGTTCGGCTAATACGTATTACATATTTATAAGACGAACATGATACTGTAACTTACGTATCGCAGTGCACTCAAATCTTAGCATTTCACTTAAACATAAAAGCATAACATTGTAGTTAAACATCAAAACATTGTACCGAAAACCAAACACATAACATTGTTTTCTTCAAGTAAATAAAATTGTGCTAAAATCAAACATTACTTAAAAACCAAACCATAAAAACCTAGTGTACTTCAATTTGAACATAATCATCTATTGAGCACGACCGCGTCTTCCACCACCACGACCTTTTTTAGCACCACTTCCACTCGCACCTTCACCTTTGTTGATTACTCCATCCCAACGGCTGTACATATATTCTTGCTCTTCCACCGCCATATCCACATTGTAATCAATTTTCTTCTTCATAGCCTTCAACACGTCGTTACCCCCAGCCATCTGATAAAATTTAGTTAAAACATATAAGCAACAATAGTCAAAAATATTGAAAACAAGTTTAAAAGTATGCACTCAATATACCATAGTTCGGTAAGACTTCGAAAAATCTTCAACCATGCCCTTTGTGTTCTTCCTCGTCTTCGGATCGACTTCCTTTTGTGTTCGCTCTCCAATCTTACCATCTACCAAAGCTTGACTTTCCCTATTAATGATTAAAGGATGTGAAATTTGGTTATACCAATCTATATAAGCCGGGTCACCTTCACAAGGATCGTCACGCAACTCTTCTAAGTCAACCCAACTTAATTTGTTATCTTCCAATTTATCCCAACAATCAATGGTAGGATCGGGATCATATTCGGCATTCCATGAACTTTCCGTACTCTTTGTTCCCTTAGAACCCTTGGGCAACAACTTGAACTTTGATTCCTATAGCACCGAAATCGTTTGGATAAATCCATATTGACGGAGTACTGAGGGGATCAAACACTTGTAAAGCCTTCGGGATAAAACAATGGCCCATAGTACATCCCCAATGGCATATCTTCATCCTCAACAACTTCATCATCTTCTTCATCCTTTTTGTATGGTTGAAATACAACTTGTTCAACAGTCAAAGAGTCTAACTTTTCTCTCAAATCTATCAAGATTTCCTTTTTATTCCTCTTTTTATTTTCCTTGAAACTCCATTTGGCCGAGGTAGGGAATGTGTCTACCCATTTGTCATCTTCCTTGGCTAAATTCAAATCCAGAAAATGGTCATATATCCATACCTACACCAACAATAGAATTGGATTGGATTGGATCATGGAGGTTGTAAACTTTGGGAAACAGAAGCAGGTTCGGCTTATATTCAAAAACAGTCTAACGCCGAACCCACCAAGTTCGGCTTAGTAAATTAAAATCGCAACAGCCGAACCTTTTGAAAAGTAGGTTCGGCATACACAAAACCAAAATTGAAAGCCGAATTTTTTCTTGAAAATGGAACTACAATGTGTAAACATACCTGAAGCATTGTGAAATAACCTCCAATGTTTCTACTTGTTAACCTAGACGCAGTTCCAAGTTGCTCAAATAGGAAAGAAAGGGCCGCGGTTCCCCAAGAGTACTTGTGGCAACTTTTCAAATCCCTTAACAATTGGAGGTATTGAGCGTTAACCTTGTTCCCACTGTTATCGGGAAATATAACACTTCCTAAAGTATACAACAAATACGCGGTAGCAGTGCGATGCGATTAGTTGTGACCTCGTCCATAACCAACCCCCCTTTGAAATTTTCTCCTTTGTGTCTCCAAAGCACTTTTTCAAAGCAGTGAACTTGATTTTCTTCAACTTCTTAGTGCTAGAATCCACAAACTTCACCTTTTTAGCAGCGCAGGCAAACTCCAATTCTGTTTTGTCTTTTTGCCAACCAAGAGTTTCCTCAGCAAGTACATACAACTCATCCCAAGTCATTTCATAAACCGCTGAGTACACATTTTTCCCATGTGATCTAAGACCACTAATATTTTGTGCATCATCTGGAGTAATTGACATCTCGCCAAAGGGGAGATGAAATGTGTAAGTCTCCGGACAAAATCTCTCACAAAAGGCTGAGTTTGTAACTGCATCAAATTCCTCTTGTGCATAGAAAATAGCAGGCCATAAACTAGAGCCTTGTACTAAAGCCACCACCTCAGGAGCCTCTTTGAAAATATCCCAATGTGCGGCGCTTTGGTGTCTAAGTACGCGGACTGCATCCCTGTGATCCGGAGTCTCGTAAATTCTCTTCGCCCATGACTCCTTGTAGCCAATCAACACTCTTCCACCATCTTCAGGGAGACCATGGGGCAAACCATATCTGCGAGGACGTATCACATTATCCGGATGAGGAATATGCTTACCTGTCTCCCTTGATGTAACAACTTTCTCTTGTTCTTGTTCTAGTTCTTCTTCTTCTTGACATTCCTCACCAACATCTTCATCATTGTGATCCTCTTGTTCTACAGGCAAAGAGCAAGTCGTGTCAATCCCCCTTTTGCCTGCATGTAAGTTCTTTGTGCCACCACCTCGAGGTTTGGGAGTTTTTGAGTTAGAAGGAGTCACTTCCATTGTTCTCCTTTTAAGCTTCTCTTTGAATTTTCCAGGATGGGTGCTAAAACAAATGACAAACCTTAATTAGTTTTCCAAATTAAATAAATATGATTATACTACACAATTTGATAACTCACCTATAACTGGACAAGTTTAGAGGAATCCGTTGGCCATACACAGTGTAAAGTTCGGCACATACGATATTTATCAATATGAGCCGAACAAGGAGCCCAACAGTGTTAGCCATGGTCACAGGAAGGTTAGGCAAATTCGATATTTATCACAATGAGCCGAACAATGTACCCAACAGTAATAGAACGGTTATTAAATAAAGGTATTCAAGTTCGGTTGGTTAGCATAAACATTTTTTTAAGCCGAACTAACTGGTTCGGCTCAAAATATATTCAAAATATAACAAATTTTAAGCCGAACTGTTCTTCGTCTGTATAAAAAAAAAAATCGGCTGCGACATTTCAGCCGAACACTACCCCGAAACTAACAAAAACCTAGACGAATCATCGATTACATGTCATAAATCAACGAAATACGCAAAAACAAACAATGGGTTTGTGGGAAATACCTTTCTATGTGCAATTTTAAAGAATCAGCCTCTATTTCTCCCTCTTCAACACCAATCGATCCACTAACCACTTCATCTCCATCTTTTCCAAAAACCCTAGATTGAAATGCTTGATTCAACACGAGGATTAACACCGTATTTCTAGGGCATCGCTTAACACGAGGTGCCATGTATGTGTTTAATCGACAACTCAAACCAACAAAGTTTCAGAAATTTTGGAGAAGAAGATAAGAAGAAGAGGGAGAGAGAAGGGTTTTTGGTTTTTAAAACTTTTAAAAAAAATTTAAAATTAGTGGGTAATGGTTAATTAGTGGGAGGGTAGTTAATTAATGGGAGGGTAGTAATGTAATTTAAACTAGGCAGGGGTATTATAGTAACTTAAGCATCATTATGGCAGCCCTTATAATTTTGCATTGGGTGCCATAATATCTCGTATGCCCCCAAATTTTTTTGTATGCCCCAAATTAGGGTTCTTGTAATAGGATAAAATGAAAACGACTTTTTTGTGGTGAGAGAATTAGATTGCAAGAGAGTGTGAGGCACAAAAGAGGCTAGGGTTCTTGAGTGTGATCCTTGTAATCTTTTTTTGATCGTAGTGGCATCATTTCGTCATCTTCGCAAGTGGATGTAGACCATCTTGATCGACCACTATAAATCTTGTGTTGTGTGTGCGTTGCTTACTTTGATTTTATTTTTTATTTCATATGATGATTGCTTGTTCTAGATTGCACTACTTGATCTAACAAAATGGTACCACAGTTCCGGGTGGTAGAGGTATATAATGGCGGAAAAGTAAATTAAACTCTCTTGTATATATTTGGCAAATATTTGTTAGAAATTTTGAATAGAAATTATGTTAGTTATGATTGCAGGGTTGTTTCCAAGAGATATGACCTTCCATGAATGGATTCTATCCAAGAGGTGTGACTCTCCATGAAAGGACTCTTACAAGAGATGTGACTCTTCGCGAAGAGACACCAATCAAGTATATAAACCCCACTCATGTTTCATTCTAAATACAAGAAAAGCACACACAAAATCTGATTTCACTTGCATTCATTGTTGTCATAGAATTGAGAGATAAACACTAAATTTGGTTCGCTATTTCCTTGAGTTTGGAGTGCTTCTACTCGAGGAAGAAAGATCGTTGTATCCTGGGAGACGTTTCGCAAGTAAGAACCCATTAGCACCGGAGTGGGGCGAATTTCGTCTTAAGGACAGAGTATCCAATACTCGACTCGGTCTACGCATAATTCATAGTCTTCTAATTCTGTGGGTTTCTTTTCTTAATCTCTGGTTGTCGCATTTTGGATCATCGTCAGCAGCATAAAAAGGGAGAAGATATCCAACAATATTGATGTGAAAATTGAAGATGACGAACAAGTATTAGGCTTGCTTTGTTCCTTACCACAATCTTATAAAAACTTTGTTGTATCGTAATGTATGGAAAAAAACCACAATTTTCATGGAAGACATTAAGGCGACATTAAACTCTAAGGAGTAAAAGCAGGTCGATATTGATGGTAGAAAGGTTTGAGAGATTGATTGTTTGTAAGAGGGAGATCGAAGCAAAAGGGTGGTTTAGATAGAAGTAGATCAAGGTATAAGTCTAAGTAAATTCATATGCTTTCACTGTAAGTTAGAAGGGAAAGGAATAATATTGAAATAAAATACAAACCAAGGCACTGCATCAAATGTTGAACAAGAAAGTTATGATCGGACAATTCTTACGGTTTATCATGAAAGCTTGGATAGTGGGTGGATTCTTGATTCCGGTTGTACTTTCATATGTGTCCTCATAGAGAGTGGTTTATTACTTATCAACCTAGAGAAGGTGGTAAAATCCTTATGATAAACAATGTCACGTGTAAAATGGTGAGCTAGACTCTAGGTACAATTCAACATATTTTTGATGGTATGCCTACTAGGTATGTGTACCAAAAAGTCGCTTCTGAACTATAGTTACGCTGGTACGTGTATTAAGTACATGTACTGCGACTTTGGACTTATAACAGTTCTCACATTATGTAAACTGGTATGCATACTGTCTTGTATCTAGATTAACAGTAGTTATATATCTCTCTAATAATCAATATGAAACATTCCCGAATAACATCAATGACACATATCATTGTTCCAGGCTATTTTCAAATGATTAAATCTTGAATCATAATTAGGTTATAAACAATAAATTTTTCTAAACCAAAGTCATCAAGTATGAACAGATGTTCTTAAGCTTATATAGTCATATTTCGAGAAGATATACATAACTTGAAATTTCTATTATGCATGTACTGTATAATTATAGTCATGTGACAGTGTCTCAAATATATAAAGGTGAAAACTTGAGATATATGTGTTTCAGTCTTCACTTACCCTTTGATGTTGAAGTTCTCCAAAGATCCTGTTGATCTTCGCCTTCAAATGATAGAACGCAGTGATATCCGATTCTTAACTACGCACTTATATACTAATCCGAGACCTGACTAAATGTAGACCAGAAATCAAGATATAGTTTTGACAACTAAATTTGACAACAAGGTTGAGATAGAAACACTTGTGATTTCAACCGAGCAATGCTCTAACAATCTCCCCCTTAATCAATTTTAGTGACAAAACTATCAATACATACTCAAAACTGCAGAATCCATCATGCTTGATTCCTTGGTTCTTCAACTCCTTGAATTCTTCGTCACTTCAATTTGCAATGATTCTGAACATGTTCATGTCAGCATTGTTTTTGTCGAAGACCCATAGCGATAACAACTTTGAAAATAGATATTCTCAATCGTCGTTATACAGAAACATAGTATTATTATCTTCTCCAAAGTTCAATTGTATCACAACTTCGAAGTAATACTACGGTGATATGTTTCTCCCCCTTAATCTATACTTACATCTTTAGCATAATAGATGAAACCTATAGATATTTATTCACTCCTCCTTACATGATGATCCGTAAACCGTATGTATGTAGTGTGAAACTACTAATTAATTCTCCCTCTTTTTGTCAATAAAAATTGGCAAAGACACGAAAACTAAGGAATCGTAATGAATTCAATCAAAAGACATTTCAAGACTTAAACGGATTATATATCAAATTTAATTTAGATGATATCACAGAGTAAAAAAATGGATTATATATCAACTTAAAAGGATTATATATCAACAATAATTGGAGCATAGATTTCACGAGAACATGTTGTGCTTTGAGTCTCCATAATTCGTAGGAATAAAATGGATTTTTGAAACACAAATATATTGCTCAACAAGCATGACTTCTTGTGAAAGATATGTGAGTCTTAAAGAAGAAGATATTTACCATGCAGAGCTTCA
The DNA here is from genome assembly GCA_023531295.1 of Papaver armeniacum. Classification (NCBI taxonomy): domain Eukaryota; kingdom Viridiplantae; phylum Streptophyta; class Magnoliopsida; order Ranunculales; family Papaveraceae; genus Papaver; species Papaver armeniacum. The sequence continues at coordinate 18,266 of JAJJWW010010995.1, forward strand.
GAACTGCAAAAGTTCACGTACTAGAAAAGATACATAAAACCTTAGAAAGTTTCCACATAGATCAAAATTTTCAAAACTTTATTACTTGAGATATATATTAAGATGAACAAATAAAAGATGGACATCCAAGTAATAATATTCAAATTTGATCCAGAGCCCTGATGTGCATAGTTCTTATCTCTTTTAAGGACACATGAGACAAGATGCACATTTCAACAAAACTAAATTGTCTTGAGGTGAGCACTCTAGGTTCCTACACAGAATTTCTAATATATATCCTTCTTTATGGAACATTTATCCCGGATTCTTCTCTTCGTTTGAGATCTTACCTTAACCTTTGAATCAATCAATCTTTCATGAGAAGAAGAGTTAACTTTATATACTTCAGGATTTGACTTTTGAACAAGTTTAAGCACATTTTCCAAACGACTAGCCCTCCGTTGCAGTTTGTTGACATACCTTAGTTTGTGTTTGTACTTGAAACATTATGTGAGTCCATGACCCTCAATGGTAGAAATAAGGAAATGTCGGTATGGAGATTGATTCGGGAACAACATTAGCATCTAAACAAAGAATACCTGATAAAAAAGTTTTCATTAGTATAAGAAAATTCCATCACATCCTCCAATAATTTTGATGAAGAATCATCAACCAAATTATCAAGATTGATATAAGTATTGCTACACTCCAAAAAATTGATAATTTCACCCAAGAGTGCTACACTTGACCCTTCATCCTCTTCGGAATCATAAGGCTCAGATGTCTCAACGAGTGTTGCAGCCAAACTCTTGTTGTCGGTGTATTTCTTTCGATTTGGGCACTCATTGGAAAAGTGACCGAACCCTTTAAACTTAATGCACTGTGGCATATCCTCATCGTAAGTATCATTAGAGTCTCTGTTTATGACAGAAATGTGATTATGTGGCTTAGCTGACGTATGAGGCTTTTCTCTAGTGAACCGTTTATTTCTCTTCATAAAAAGTTGAAAAGACGAGGGTACCCAAATATACCTCAATCTAAAACTTTTCCACCTATAAGACCTTTCTCCGAAAGTGATTGTCTATGGATTGAGTCGAGACAATACAACTAATCGGTTCACACTTCGTGTGATCGTCTATGGATACGATATCGAGACAATACAACAACGAAGTATGTTTACTTGATAAGAGGTTCGGACTTAACCAAACACAATAGGATTACTATCAAGTAAATATGAATTAACGTTTGTGTATTTTACTTCTAATTATAATAAAAACAATTATAATTGCAGAAATGGAAAAGTAAAAGATACAGCAAGATTTTGTTAACGAGGAAACCGTAAATGCAGAAAAACCTAGGGACCTTGTCCAGAATTGAATACTCTCAGGATTAAGCCGCTATACAAAATCAAACCAACTTCGTATAGTTGAGACCAAGCAACTAAACCTTTAGTTCACCTAGTTATGTCCGTATTCCCACGCCTCCAACTTGCAATAAGTCACGTACTTGGAACAATTCCTTTGGTTCGTATTCCAAACAGTAAAGGAACAACAAATCTGTTTGGTATCAACTCTTTTCAACCAAGTGATGTGAGTTCGACAAAAGTCTCTTCCGTTTATCTCAATAAACTCCTTTGTCAGGTCCTTAGATCTATCTACTAACAATTACCAAAGTAATCGTCTAGATTTTGCAATCAATACTTTGAATCACAAAGAAACATATTGATGTCGATCTACTCATCTAATCAATCCAATCTACCACAAGGATAAACTGATTATAGTTGGACCCTCTTCAACCGAAACAAGTATTGTGCACACCAAAGATTATGAACCCAAAACAGAAATCTTCAAAGTATTCCTTGTATTCAAATCTTCTTAGATCTTCAATAAACACCTGCACACAATCAACTTAAATCTCTTGTGATCAATCACGTACAGAATGGAGTCTGTTAACAATGGATTATCACAAGACGTCTTTAGATCTACAAACAGTCTAAAGATCCCCGTCGAAACTTCAATCTAGTTTGAGTGAATCTTATATCGAAGAGAAGATTCTCAAGCATAAACAAACTAGGTGCAATCAAAGTTCAACAACCGTTAGTCAATCAAATCAATCGAAAACTAATAATAAATCGTAATTATCTAGTTTCCTACCAACGGTACTAATAGAGCTTCTCAATCCCAAAGAAGTCTTTAAACCGAGCGGCCGTAAGAGATTTTGCCTAATTAGGTTATTTTCCTCTCCGAATAGGCGGCTCCACCAGTAACAACACAACTAGGTAGTTTAGCTGGCTCTGAGGCCGGGATTAGTTTGCTAGAAATGCAAACTTTGGTATTTATAGACCAAGGAAGTTTGGACACCAAGGAATTTCCAAAACCGAAAATATTCTCAAGATATGCAATATATTCCAGATTCGGTTTCCATAATTCCTGGAAATGCCTTGTCCAAACATTGACCGAAAATCTCTTAGAAATCTCCAATTAGTAAATGCACATTACCAATTTTCATTTTCCAAAAATAAAATTAAAAACCTTAATTAAAAGATACTCAACTTACTTTTCGATCCAGGATTTTCCTTTAGCTGTTAAGGAATATCTTTGAACAATAAAAGATAAGCGTTATTGCACATGTTCAAAGTATGTCGACATATTTACTTTGTAAGTCCTCTTTCATACTTACAATCTTGAAACCGATTTGCCACACTTCCAAACGAGTTTAGAATTGGTTCATCTGACTTTCAAGAACTATGTGATTGATTAAGAACATTCAATCACAAATCATGGGTTTCACGGTTCTACCAAAACAAGTTTCGGTTCTACCTCCATGTGAGTATTGTGCATAGTCACACTAGCTTTCCAAAAATTCGGTTAACTAGGTACTAGGATCGGTTCCCCACATACTTATGGTAATTACTTGTATTTGCTGCACATTTCCATAGGATCGGTTCCCCTTTTCACTAAAAACTTGTTGCACATGTTCATAGGATCGGTTCCCCCATCTACTAAAAACGAGGATCGATTCCCCTTTTGTGATCGTTTGCACCTCTTCATAGTATCGGTTCCCCTTTGCCTAGAGTTGGTCACACCAATAATACTAAATCGATCATACCATCTCATGTGATTACTTAAGATCGGTTTCACTAATAAAAGTCATACCAATACAAAAGTCAGGCCTTGTGAATAGTTTTACCAAGAACATAAACAAGTCATGAGCGGTTATACTAATCACACATATTGGTAGTACAAAAGATATGCAATGAATCACAATACCAATAAGCCTAGCGATTTCCCTTTCGATTCATGAAACAAGTTCATGAATTTACTTCCTTTAAACTAATGTAAAACATTGTTTCCTATGATGAAATCTTCACCTCATACCCATACATAATCACAATAGCATTCAAACGATTATGTCGATGTCTTATATTCGAAGTTCAAAAGATAAGTGTTATACTTCGTATTGTATTCCTTAATACTACGTCTAACTAGAGTTTAATCATTCATGCTTCGCAGTTATGTTTTCAATATGCACAACTTGAAAGATACGTTAGGGAATGAAACAGTTCAAGTCAAATATCAATAACCTCAAGTGGAAGGATGATGTTGTCGTTGTAGCTCCTTACTTCTTCACTTCTTCAAGTCTTCGCAATACTTGTAATGTCTCATATCCTAATACTTTCAAGCTAACCTATACGAAGTTGACTCTAGTAAAAAATCAAGCGACTCTTTAAATTAGTTTTGGTTCACTAAAATATGACAACCAAACTTGACATACCAACACTTGGTGGGTTCAACCGAGCTATGCTCTAACAATCTCCCCCTTTGTCCATTTTAGTGACAAAACTCTTACATCATATGGATAAACAAATTACAAGAATTCATTACACATACGCTTGATTCCCAAATTCAACAACACAATAACTTGTATACATTCAATCCATAAATGCCGATGTTGACATTATAATAACAAAGCTAATACTCCCCCTAAAGGTAAGATAGGTAGATTTTATCAATCCGCACATCTTTGTTATTCCTTTATAGTCCATACAAATACAAGTATCATATGATATGTTACTCCCTCTTAGTCTATGCTTTACGCTTTCGTTAGATAAACGTTTAAGCACCAACGTCCTTTCCCTTAGTGATACCAATCAATATAAATCAATACCAGTATCACTTGTTTACTCCATATATTTCTCCCCCTTTTTGTCACAAAATGACAAAGGTACGATCAAATAAAGGACAAACCTAAAGGATCTTACAAATCTCAAAATAGACTTGCAAACCTATAAGAGCTAAGCACGAGGGTTCCACACACCATTTTTGATAACCAATATCAAAACCGAAACTACAAAGTAATTTTGTTTTTATATGTTACCAAGGAAACAATTACTCAAAGCAATTTTCCCTAATAGTTTAGCAAACCAAAAAATCGACTAAGCACCTTAGTTCCTTTGCTAAACCGATTGTACAAATACAATCGCTTGTTCGATAAGACCAAAATAAAGATAACTCTATTTTTCTCATCAGGTTCTAATTATCCATATAACCTTTAACTTTTAAACAAGACAAGTACTAGGTTATTTAACTAGCATTCCTTGTTAAGGCATTCGATTAGACTTGAATAACCGAAACCTCTACTTTGATAAGTCTAACTAAGATCAGAATTAACTTAGTTTCTCTTATCCGGAATCGAATTGGACTAAAAAATTCATCCCGTAAACCTTTTCTTTCGTTAAGCCATAAACAATTCATACAAACCAAATAAATCAACTTGCATAATTATTCACCTCAACTGGAAGCAATTCAAACAACATAGACATTAAAGCACCGCAATTGCACCGAAATTTTGTAAACCTAAACGATTGATACCAAACAATAAAGCAAGATAAAAATAGTTTTTCTTAACCGAAAATAATTGAATCACACACACATCCATACACAAATAATGGAATAAAACATCAATTGTACCGAAATTTTGTTAAGAAAAAGCAATAAATCTACGCAATAAACTCAGGCTTTTCTTAAACAGGAAAACGATTAACTAACAAAGTCGTTACCTCAAATTGTGCATCCTCTTTTCCAATATGTTTGCATCTTCTTCCAGGGAGAATTGATATCGAAATATCATTATGTTGTCATCCTTATGCAAAACAAAAGAATAACAACAACCAACCTTTACCAGAGAAAGGTTGAAAACCGGTTTTAACTATTGCAAGCAAAAGTTGAAAACCACGAAACACATATGCTTTTATGCTAAACCAAAACCGATTCAACATATTGTGACTTTTTCACGTATTGTTTCAATCAGAACCCCTCATGATCCTTTGATAAAGCCTACCAACATGGGCTAGAACTTAATCCTGCTAAACCAAAAAGTCACCCAAACCATAAGGGTTCACAACATATGAGATCGAATATTAAGGTCAAGAAACCGAAATCAAACATCCCATACACATAAATAGCCATGATAATTTTTATAGCACTGAAATTGAAATACTAAAAGCATCACACTATTACACATAAAACCAGAACACAAATTTTAAAGTTTTACAATACTTAAAACAAAATGTTTAAAAGATAAAGCAGTCTTATGGTTACAACAAGAACCAAACAGATTTAGACAAGAGTCTAAGAGCTTGAACTGGTATAACTCAAGCCAAAATCTTCATCAGATTCTGTATCCTTATAATCTTCAGCAATGAGTGAGAGATCTGAAGCAAGTTCTGGATCCTTGGGAGATGCAAAGCTGACTTGGCGCTCCAGACAATCATTCCTTCTACTGAGTCTTCGATACAAGGTCTCAAGATCAGCATATTGCACAGAAGTGCTGGGACCAGCACTTGTTTTAGTCTTGGGATGACTTTGTCCCCTCATTCTGTTGACAATGGAATGATTATGAGGCTTTGGCATAAGCCTTTGAGAATCATTTGCAGCAATTTCATAGGAACTGCAGATTCTAGTGATAAGGCATGGAAATCCCATGTATTTTCCATTCTTCCAGATTCTAATCACTTGTTTGATAATGAATCCGCAAAAATCAAAGTTTGGAGTTCCAATTACCATGTGATAAATTAACTCTGTCACTTCAGGACTCCACATTACCTTGTGCATATTGCTAGGTGAAACATTAGGTACAACAAGCTTACCAAAAAACTTGAGATGTTCTGGAATATCATCAATGCAGAGAGTGTTTCCACAATTGAAGGATCAACCACATCTTCATTATGATTAATCTCCATCTCAGGTTTATTCACGATTTCCATGATTGAAGGCGCAACCATATCTTCATTGTGATTAATCTCCATCTCAGGGTTATCTCCAGATGCATTTTCTTGCTACAATACCACCGATGCAATATTTATTTCATATCAAAGAATAAATAACCCAAAAAAAAAAACGTGTGGGAGACTTACCAATTCGTTTGTCGGCTCACTGGAAGAGTTAGACTCGCCACTGATCCATTCAGAAGTGTTTCTGTCATCAATGCTGGATTGTGAACCTTCTTCTTCCTCATCTTCACCTCCGAAAGAATCAATATCACTGGATTTCTCCTCTAGAGATGCCATGTTCTAGCCGCGTGCAAGCCTGGCAAAAGCATTCATACTCTCGCCTCCCTAAAAAAAGGGGGGGGGAGGTGTTTAGTGAAATTAGTCCAAAAAAAAAAATCGGTTGGTCAAGAAGAAACACATACGTACCTGTATATTCGAAGAATCGAAGACCACAGGAGATGTTGAAGCTGATCGAATGCCACCTGCACGACTTTTTGACCTCTTCTCCTTTCTCTGGGGACTGTCATCACCTTGGTCATAAGATTTGCGTTTACCCGGAGGAAGCGGCTTCAAAAGCTTATGTTTTGTTAAGATCTTGGAAGAAGGCCTTCTGCGTGAATTTTTTACAATGTCTTGCATGAATTGCTGAAGAAAGAGAAACTCCTTCTCCAAGTATTCTTTATACTTAGGGGCCATTACCGGCTTTCTTCTTGGGAGCAAAAATTGGAGGCTCTTCTTCATTGCAAAAACACTACTATCAAAAGCAGATGGAAAAGACGGTGAAATGGAATTCCCTGGTCGAAACCCATCTGACGAGCAGCTCTGTCAACATTATAAAGAACCATATCAAAAGAACCCTGGAAGAAAGATGGGACATATCCAGGTACACAGCTTCGCATAAAAACGATTTCTCCAATGCTCATGTTCTTTCCATCACAATGCAACATTGTGTCTGCGAAAGAAGCAAAGGTGTATGGCTGAACTATGGATGTGTGAACAGGCGCCCAGGGACGAAATTTAAATGCATACATGTTGTCAAGGAAATCGATGAGCTTTAAGCCGGGTTTTGGACGCTTCTTCGGCCAACGAAGTATCCTAGCTCCTCCGCATGTACTAGAAAGTGAGGCTATAAGATTAGGAGCATAATCCTTGAAATGCTCCCACAACCATGCTTGGAGAAAAGCAATGTGAACATGTGATTCTACCTTCATGCACCCGTTAGAAGCATACATATCCGCTGCTAGGCAATCCAGATGGGTATACAAGGAACCAAGAAACAAGCTGCCTATGGGAAGAACAACACCTTGCGCCAGCTTAATAGAAAATTTAACCAGCTTCTGCTTTATTTCTTTCTTGCCGGAGCCATCATCAAAAACATCTCTAGACAACCACAAGATAAAAAAACGCAGCAACACTGAGCGTGTCATTCAACACCTGACCTGGTTTCGGGTTTGTAGGAAATCATTCAGATACCCACCAAGTATAGAAGCATTTCTCCTCAGTCTCCTGCCGATTATATCCTTCGCTTCTTAATCAGAGTGGCGTGCATTAATTCTTCTTCATGAGACAAACTAAAATCAAGATTTCTCATAACCGGAAGACTCAGAAGAACAGCTACACTCTCCAAAGTAATAGTCATCTCGGCACATCTACATATGGTCATGTGAGTAGACATACACCATCTAGAGATGAAGGTAATCAGACCCGCAGCATATTTCCTAATACGAAGTGTTGCAGACGCCATAACAGCATTCATGATTTGTGCCTTAGCCAGGTTGTCCATAACATGGTCATTACTCATTATGTACCTCATCCATCCTTCATAAGAACGCAGTAGGTTATGACAAATCTTGAAGTCAATGGGAGAAGCCAGGTACTCTTCCCTCTGAAGGCAAAACCGTATCACACGCAATGGAGAAATCAACTGGACAACTCATTCATTCTATGAATCATTAAGGAGGGTTATTACATGGCCGGGATGTGTCCTTGCAACTACGAAAGACCTTGTGAAGAATTCATTATCCACATTTGGCCTATCTCCAGGTGACATCTTATCCAACAAGAATTCCTTATGTTACTGTTCACTTATAGAGTAACTACAATGAGCAAGACAGGAGAAGAGTCACTACTTCATACGTCAAAAGATTATTAAAAGAGTCGTACATGCTAGTTATTATCAAAATTCAACATGGCCACCAATGTTTGAATCTACATAAGTGATAGACGCATTTATGTGTCTATTTTGTTCTCAATGTTCTGTATTGTTAGTGCTCGATATTGTACTAATTATGGTTTTTTGTGTGTTTGTAGGTATTTTTGGGCAATAAACATTTTTGGAAAAATCGGCTCGAAAAATTATGCGGAGCACCCCCGGAGGACATGTGATATGCGGACTCTCACTTTGGTTAAGGGGCACCTCAATTACTAAGGGGCACCTCAATCACTATTTTCACCCCAGGGAGTCACCTGCTAAATGCACCCCCATTTCTGTTAGGGGGAGGTCATCCCCTTCATTCAAATGTTAATTTTGGCGGGAAAAGAAGTTCTCACCGCAATTTTGTGAATCGATTTTTGACGGACGGGTTTGGAGGAGATTAAATAGCCGTGCAGAAGTAAAAAAAGGGAACTAGCATAAAATATCTTTTTTATTAAACACTGCTGCGCGGTGAGGTTGGTATGTCTAAACCAAGAAATTTAAATAGATTAACTTGGGCTATATCATCGGAGATAACAAAAGGGCAGAGGCAAGTGTTTGTCTCCGTGAAGATAACACGGGATTTGGTTGAGATTGAGAGTGCGACAAGTGAGTGTTTTTCGAGTTTCATTGTGGTGTGAGTTTGCCTCACTAACCAAATAACGGAGTTCGAACGGATGAGATGATGTTTGAGACACTCATCTCGTCACCGTTAATGAATACTAGAAGTGACATCGTCATGCATGATAGAGATATTTGAGAAACATCGAAGTCTTGGTCGTGATGGTAGAAGTAGAAAAAAGGAAAGAAAATATTTTCTTTAAACAGGAGTGATGGGAGGATTATATGCAATTCAAGCGTGGTTTACATGGTTTGTCCGTAGTGGTTGTTGTCGAGCCGTATGGAATACTCTTGGACGTTGTTTCATCATCTTGCGGGATTCGTGCACGGGTAATCGGAGTTGGAGTTGATGGACGCGCATGATGTTGTATCTTGGTGGTTTTCCTCTTCCGCTTCAAACGCATGTTGGTGAGATATATGCCCCTACAAACATTATGAGGCTCTTTTCCACAGCTCGGTTCTTTCTATCAGGGCATATGTTGAGATGAGATCAGAGGATGACAAAAGCGCGGATTCTCCAATATAGCGTGATATACATGTACCGTCAATCGATAAAGTGACTCACCCGATCTTGTTCGACCACCTGCCCGATGGGAGTTTGATCTCTCGATATGACGGGATCGTTATCTTCTTGAGGTCGCCTCGCTGAGGATCGGCCCAAAGTGGAAGATTACCACACAGAGCGGTTATACGTTGAACCGCACTCTTAAACCAAATGGCAGCATGGTATAATAAAAATTTCCGAGAGGAGTTCGAAAAAGATATCTTACTTGTATCATGCCTGTGCACATCCATCCATGGAGGAGAACATGCCGTGTCCCGGTTGCATCTATTAACATGTCAGGAGGAGGATCATTTTCTCAAGTCTCTCAAGTCTATGCAGCACTGATCTATCCATTTTCCTCATGTATGAACTACAACCGTTTAACCGGCTTGACATGGGTATGACATGTATATGATGGGTGACCAATTTTCATGCATTTCTTTATCTCCAAGCAAATATGTCACAGTACTCTTTGAAAAGCGTTTAAGTTGAGCTGATGGAGATAGGCCTAGGAGATTCTCTAACGATTTCAATTTCATGGGTTGAGACTTGGTGCCATCTTGATGTCAGGAGCATCCAGCACTTGCTCTTGTGGTTCATGTCATTTGTAGCATTCCATTAGGTGAGAAAGGAGATAATAAATACCGTTTTCCTTTCCGGTCACGACTCGCCATAAAAGTTCGTTTCCTCCTCGTGTGAACGGGTTGTGGTTTCACAAGATGGAGAAGAATGCTTGCCAAAGAAGATGCATCGTGGGTACTAGCCCTCACGATGCAAGTCGGTCTTCTTTGACGCCACATTGGGAAACGAACTTGTTCGATTCTTTCACGAGCTTCTCCCGTATGTGCCGTTTGGTTTCCTCGAAGTCCGTCATTGTGCAGCTTCCGTACGACCTTGCCTCGGGAGAGCCTTGGATGTCCCGAGAATCTTGAGAGTAATGAAGACATCCCGTGTAGATAAGGGTCGTCTTGAACTCTCGAATCCTTGATGCGTGCGGTGACATGTAGGTCACTGGCCGCGTGAGATAGCAAGAAACGTCTCCGCAATCGCGATTCTTTTCGAGATGTGAAAGTTTGCATAAACTTTCCACTGGGAGAAACCGCTTCCCGATCCACCGGCCTCCGGTTCATAGTGAAACTATTGACTTGAGGAAGATCGCTAGAGGATCACCCTCAGGTAGAGCCTCCATGATGTGACAGACCGCCATATCCGGCGTCTTCTTTTGATCAGTCCATGTAGGTCCGTGCCGTTGAAGTACCTTCTCCTAATATGCTGAATTCATTCTTGTTGAAATATGGTCATGTGGAAATCGAGACGATTAAATTCTTCCGAATTGCGGCCATATACGTTTGAGTTTTGACAAGAACTTCCGCTTTTCCATCAAGTCTGCAATGGTAATGGGAGATGGTCCTCCTCCCGCCCCTCCGGTTCTGTCCCGATGAAGGAGTGGAAGAGTTTCTCCCATCCTCTCAGCTCTTCCGAGCTTCGACAAGGGTCTTGAGATATAAATCTTCCAAGAGGATCCGTAAGTCTGTGCTCCATTTCTTTAAAGGACTTTGTGGTACCCCGGACAAGTCTTTTTCCTCTTGGAGTTGCCTCGAGCCCCGTTGGCTGGACCATGTTGTTCGTCTTTCCCGAGTCTCCAGTTTCGCGCTCTTTTGCTTCTCCAAAGAAGGTGTGACTCCAAGGATTTAGATTTCTTGCACCGCTTTGATGGCACCCTTCTTGTAATTGTGTCACTATATCATTCAAAAGGCGGAATGTCTCGCTTCCGTCTTCTAGTGATATTGATGCCAAGACATCCTCCAGCATTCTATCTACACTTCCCATGGTCCCAATATCACGAGAGGATGCATCGTGAGCCGAAACCGAGAAATTGAGAATTCAATTTTTGTAACCGATAGATCAACCTCCCACTGTGGTCGCCAATTGTTGAAGAATTTGTTAATTTATGGTGTGGATGTTAATTTTGAGTGCTTGTAGATTCGAGAGGAAAAGTCCGGCCTCAAAACCAAGTTCTCACAAAGTGAAGGAGATGGGGTTGATCTTAGGGAGGGAAGCGAAGAAATGTGATATTTTGTCGGGCTAGTATAACACACCGGAGGGGCTCAATCAAGTATAAAAAGGCCAATATAACACACCGAGCATCACCAGACTGGTTATTTCGCATATGGTTTGGGACTCGGGGAAGGAGGATGGAGAGTTTGGGATAGTTTAGAGCATCACAGAGGCGCAAAATCAACGGGACTCAGTGGGAAGGAGGATGGAGAGTTTGGGATAGTTTAGAAACGCAGAAAATCAACAAACTGAAAAAAATTGTTTCTCTTTGGTGTAGTGAAGAACACGAAGAACATACAACGCATAGGGGACAGTCGTTCATGCAACAAAGAGAAACGATCGCCGTCGTGGGTCGCAGAGCTACAAAGAACAGATTCATCATTATCGTTTTCAGAACAACCTGGTTTGTAACAAATATAAGTGTTACAAATCCGGTTTTTATTGTTTTTCTCCCATTTCATCATTTGTGAACCATTTTTGAGCAATGAAATCAACTTTTGAGCGTGTTTCCAACATGATGAGCTAAACCCCAACACTGGGACGACGGAGGAAAACAAATTTCATACATGGGTAAAATTATTTAATTCTTTTTTAAGACTTTTGCATTAATTTTAATTGAAATATGATTTGAATTAATTGGTTGTCATTTAATTTGATGAGGTATGCTTAGCTTAAATGTTTTGATACATCATGCTTAGGATTTACAACCAATCTTTTGAGAATCTATCTTGGCAAAAATAAGAGTCCATGTTTTTATTTGTTGAGCGATAATTGTTAAAAGAATTAATATTTGAACCTTTTGTTATGAGTTTGGCCGAATCCTGAGTCCCACCACATCTCTTCATCCTGTGACAATATTTGTATATATTTTTCTTTTATTTTCTTTTATTAATTCTTAAAATCAATCTCATCAAGTCCGAGTGAACGACAACCCTTCTTACTACAACATCATTGAAAATAACCATCAATTTTTGGCGCCGCCGACGCAGACTTGTGTATAGATTTGTTTTTTAGGTTTTATTATTAATTTTTTTTATTATTTTTGTTCTTTTTTACGCGTTTTGGTATTTCTGTTTGCTTTCAGATTTGAAGTGGAGCGAAAGAAAAAGAGAAAGTGTTGAAAAGAAAAGCAAAGCCAAAATAGGAAAGAAAAGAGAGATCCAAACGGAGTGAAGAAGAAAATTTTGTATATAGTGTTATTATTATTTTTTTATTATTTTTTTTTTTTTGAAACTGTAATTAGGTAATTATTTTTGTAATTTTTATTTTTGGACTTTTTAATTTTTGGACTTTCCGACATTATTTTTTTTTAAAACCCTAAGGAAGGGTTAGTTTAAATATAAACGCACACAGGAAGGACGACGATTCATGACATTGTCTCGCCCTCGGGTTCGTACATCGACATAGGAGTAAGTGGCCCGAGTCGACTTCAACGGTTCATCCCCCGTCTGGAACGGGAGGTAAGAATTCTAAACACCCGTGAATCCCCGTCGGGCGGGTTTCTTGGATGATTTTGTATGCATATATGTTGAGGTCTTGAATACTACTGTTTTAATTTCCTAGTAAAGGGCAAGGACTGGCCATACAACATAAGGGTTCGGATTTCATCACGTTCTCTTCTTGCCCGCCTTAGGAAAACGATACCAAACGCGAACCTAAGCTTAAAATACCGACTAGAACGAGACCGATAGGGTAACGAGCTTAATAGGAAAGTCATTCGAAAAATATTGGTTACTCTTTAAGCATACTTGAAGTTCATGATGGTTTCGTGAGTTGAATGCGTGACTGCGCCGCCTTGTAATGCGGTGAGGCCTTGGGTATCAAAGCTCCACGCAGCTTCCCTCGCCTCTGTTCAACTTACTTCAACTCGGATTGATTCCAGAGGGGTCTTCTTAAATTGTAACGAATTCCCTTTAGAAGGATTAGAAGCTGGTCTAGAAACAATCTAAGTGGATCCATCATGCTTTTTGTTTGCTAGAAATCAGTAGGTTTGTTGTGGTCGAGTCAGCCTTGTTTGTGTTTGTGTAGAATTCCCTTGCAGTTAGGATGTCAAACTGGTATTATAACAGCCAATACAATGATTATCCGACTGAGTTTCAAAATGGACGTTACTACTTTGACCATAGTGTGAATAGTGGTTGGGAACATCAGCCTTTTCAAGGTTATGGCTCATACCATGATGTACCCAATTACTATCCACACACGCACGGGTCATACGAGCAAAATTCTTATGTTTCTCCTTTAGAAGAGTCTCTTAGGAAATTAGAGGAGACGACACGTAAGTTAGCTAAGATGAATAACTTAGTTTATGATGAAAGAAAACTTTCTATAGAGGAATCCCTCAAGATGATAGCTGAGACGAACGAAAGAATTGCTCGAAATAATCTTGATTTCCAATACAGTGTTTCCAATAATGAGGATATTTATTTGCATAATCAAGATGACGAGGATAAAATTGGTAACACTACTTATTTAGATGAGGTTCAACCATTTTCATGTTATGATTATGATAAGGATAGTGTTGATGAAGAATTTAAAATATGTAGGCATAGTGATCAGGAATTTGTTACTCCGATTGAACTTTATAATGATAGTACTATTTCTGGTTCAAATCCCAATAATTTTAATGGTTATTCACCTATTCGAAAGGACGAGGATTTGACTAGAGATGCCACCGTTTTAGACGATGTAGTTCATGATCCTTTAGCCTGTAATATGTTGGATAATCCATTATTTGATGTGCCTATAAGTGAATCGGAGGAAGTAACTATGATTAACACCTTAGTTAACGAGCCTTTACTAGAAACTTTCGCTGATAATACTTTATATGATTGTGATGATGGTTTAGAGGAAAGAGTTTACCCTGAGAATAATATTTTAGAGTCTAGTGATTTAGAAACACTAGTCTTAGAAGACGATAAACTCGTAGAGATAAGTAAGGATGCATTACCTGATAATAACTTAGAAGAATCAATTGACCATTTTCAGGATTCTGATGTTCTAGAAATTAGGGAAATTGTGACTAGTCTATCTAGAGACACTGAAAACTCTAAGTTTGGGGGTGATTATCACTCTCCTAGTGCCTTACCTTTAACTCTCAGAAAGTCCCCTCACTTAGGACTGGACATCCGTGCCTCAACCATTTTACAAGATTATCTTCATACACTTTTCCCGAACCTAGTTGTGTCCATAAAGAAGTTCGGTTGTTAGAAACCCATCCTCCCGGTTGATGTGGTTAACCTGTGCTATGATACCACGATTGACTTTGTTTTCCCACCAAAACCTTCCTTCCAATTGTGGGAACATATAAGTTTCAGATGTGTCAATTATTAAGTTTTGAGACTAAACCTAATTACTTTAGGAGATTAGGTTCGACACATTTGCTTAAGGAAGACCACCAATCTTATTGTGGTCAGTTGTGTAAGTCAAAACTGATTGACTTAGAGGATCCTCAATTATTCAGGTTATTATTATGTGCTTCTAAGTTTTTATTTGAGTTTTTCCAGACTCTAGAACCTGAACATTCGGATCTAACTCATGAGGAAACGCAACCCATGAAAATTTGTTATCTAGACCCTTTTATAAAGCCTGAACCCGAACCACAACTAGATGTAGTTGTCTTAAAAATAGATAAGGGTGTGTTGGATATCTTCCTGGTCTGTTACCGTCTCCTCTTCTTGTGGTTAGAACTTTTTGATCCAGATAACCCGTAGTTATTCCGACTGTTGCTATATGATTCTTCGAGGTGACTAATCCTTTCCAATGTCTGGCTGAAGACTTTAAACTTGGCACTTCTTGGGAGGTAACCCATTCTCTTGCAACACGGTAATATTTTTCCTTAACTCTTTTCTTCAAGTGGTAACAGTTTCTCATTGTGCATGCTTTTAATTTCATCTTTAGAATATTGAGGACAATGTTAGATTTAAGTTTGGGGGTATGGGAGAAACTTTTTAGTTGCAATAAATAAACTTCAGAGACTAGAAATTTATGCTTATTAAGGTTGGCACTAACTAATCTAAGTGGATGGGAACATCTTGGTTGTAGGAGTTGAGGAACCAATATGATTAGATGGAAACATCCAGAAGATTCTATTCATAAAAGCACAGAGCTCAGGTGTTAGAAAATAAAACGTGGTAGTTTTGCCATATCCTCGTGATGGAAACATCGAAAGAATCCTGATCACTTCTTTTTTTTTCTTTTTCTTTTTACCATTGCTAGGGTGAAATAGAGTGACTGAGACACAAAAAAAAAAAAAAAAAAAAAAAAGACCACTAGACCAACCGGAATAAATTCAATAAAGTCGACCACTAGTGCCCTTGTATATGCCAGTTGTGTTGACCTAGAGTTAGGATTATCACCCGTTGGTTCCCTTGTATATGCCAGTTGTGTTGATATTAGTCAGACCGGTATCTCAGTCCATTAGGATAGGTTCACCTTAGTCAACATCATCCACGTTTTTCTCTACATCCATCTTCTTAATCTATCCATGTGATTGGTTGACTCCGGTTTATGATGTCCAGAAACTATCTGAGTAGAGCTCTGTCACTTTATATGAATTTTAGTATGCTTGAGTGCAAACTCGTGTACAACAATTGGAATTTCGCATCAGGGTACTTTCTCCTATAGTCAATGATTGTAGGCCAACCAAGGAGATTCTTTAGTGCCTTCCAAGGTTCTGCGTAGATAGCTAGGGTCCTGGAGTAAAGGTTTTGTGGGTACACCTCGGTAAACCCTCCGGAGACAACACTCCGCCACTAGGGCCACCTAGGGGTTCAAATGAATTTTATTTTCTAGAATAAATTTGCTCGAGGACTAGCAAATAATAAGTTTGGGGGTATTTGATAGACGCATTTATGTGTCTATTTTGTTCTCAATGTTCTGTATTGTTAGTGCTCGATATTGTACTAATTATGGTTTTTTGTGTGTTTGTAGGTATTTTTGTGCAATAAACATTTTTGGAAAAATCGGCTAGAAAAATTATGCGGAGCACCCCCGGAGGACATGTGCTATGCGGACTCTCACTTTGGTTAAAGGGCACCTCAATTACTAAGGGGAACCTCAATCACTATTTGCACCCCAGGGAGTCACCTGCTAAACGCACCCCCATTTCTGTTAAGGGGAGGTCATCCCCTTCATTCAAATGTTAATTTTGGCGGGAAAAGAAGTTCTCACCTGCAATTTTGTGAATCGATTTCTGGACGGGTTTGGAGGAGATTAAATAGCCGGAACTAGCATAGAATATCCTATTTTTATTAAACAGGGTTGGTATGTCTGTTTAAACAGATTAACTTGGGCTATATCATCGGAGATAACAAAACAGGGAAAGTGTTTGTCTCCGTGAAGATAACACGGGATTTGGTTGAGACTGAGTGCGACAAGTGAGTGTTTTCACGAGTTTGTTGGAGTTCTACAGAAGGTGACAGCGTGTAGGAGATATTTGACAGCATCAGAAGCCGTGTAGAAGTAGAAAAAAGGAAAGAAAATATTTTCTTTAAACACCGAGTGATGGGAGGATTATATGCAATTATAATGTGATATTTTGTCGCTGTCAAGTATAAAAAGGTTGGCTGGGACTCAGGGAAGGAGGATGGAGAGTTTGGGATAGTTTAGAGCATCACAGAGGCGCAAAATCAACAACCATAAAAAAATTGTTTCTGCTGGTGTAGTGAAGAACACGAAGAACATACAACGCACAGGGGACAGTCGTTCATGCAACAGTAGAAACGACTACCGTGCGTGGGTCGCAGAGCTACAGCAACAATTCATCATTATCGTTCTCTGTAACAGCTGGTTTGTAACAAATATAAGTGTTACAAATCCGGTTGTTATTGTTTTTCTCCCATTTCATCATTTGTGAACCATTTTTGAGCAATGAAATCAACTTTTGAGCGTGTTTCCAACATGATGAGCTAAACCCCAACACTGGGACGACGGAGGAAAACAAATTTCATACATGGGTAAAATTATTTAATTCTTTTTTTAAGACTTTTGCATTAATTTTAATTGAAATATGATTTGAATTAATTGGTTGTCATTTAATTTGATGAGGTATGCTTAGCTTAAATGTTTTGATACATCATGCTTAGGATTTACAACCAATCTTTTGAGAATCTATCTTGGCAAAAATAAGAGTCCATGTTTTTATTTGTTGAGCGATAATTGTTAAAAGAATTAATATTTGAACCTTTTGTTATAAGTTTGGCCGAATCCTGAGTCCCAACACATCTCTTCATCCTGTGACAATATTTGTATATATTTTTCTTTTATTTTCTTTTATTAATTCTTAAAATCAATCTCATCAAGTCTGAGTGAACGACAACCCTTCTTACTACAACATCATTGAAAATAACCATCAATAAGATAATATGAAGTATGTATGCCAAAGCAAAATTTATGGGAAAGTATTTTGGCCACGAGACATCACACCCGCGGCCAGAACCTAAAACTAGGGTTTACGAAAAGAAGAAAGCAGCATTGGAACTTACCTCGAATCATTTTGCTAGCCCTACTGCCAATCCGTTTCTGATGCTACTGTCAAGGTTCGCTCCAGTACTATCCACAAAAGAGATCGCTCAGAATTGAGCGCAAGCAACATATGCAAGAGCTCATACTAAAGGAAGGGGAGAAGTGATTGCTTTACTACTGCCGAGCTCCCGGTGATAAAGTTGTTAATTGCGGCAATGAAGGGAAATCAACACAACAATGAGCACCAGCTAATGCAAGCGAATACAAGAGCGGACGAGCAAATAATAAAAAGAAGGAAGGACGACCCCCTTTTATACGCACAACGCTTTTGGAATTTGAGTAGAAGAGGGTTTCCTTTTGTACCATTCACGGAGGAAGGCAGCTAATGGCGCCAACACTCCATGGCACCAATGCTTCATGACCGAACTAGCAGCGCGCCAGTGCGAAGATCACCAGCCGCTCGAACCTGCAACGCTCCATGGCCGAACTAGAAGCTCACCAGTGCCGCTCATACCTATTGCCAAAGGTCGATCAAGGTTTTCCTGGTAATCCTCACATGCCTCGCCTTTTCAATTTGTTCTCGTCTGTCACCATCTAGTGCTTACCTCGCAACAATGTCACTGTTACGTGTGTAGATGGTGGATTTTCGACAAAGGGTAAAATTATAAAACTATACTCCGGATCCGGCAATCGGATGAGTATTGAGGCCCATGTCTCTCATTAAAGCTTGAAAGATCATGCCATAAATCTCTGACTGAGAAGGCTGTCTCTCAGATTATATGTAGATGTGTAGTCTCCCAGCTGAGGCCACGACACATCTCATGAATACTGAGCAATTTCAGTAATTACTCCGGATGAGTATTGAGACTCATGTCTCTAAGCGTGAAAGCTCATGCCATAAAACCTCTGATCGAGAAAATCTATCAGAGAAGATGTAGATGTGTAGTCTCCCATCTGAGACCACAACACATCTCATACTGTATAGAATCGCAAGATTGGATGGCTCCTAGACAGCATGTCCGCTAGTATAGACCAATAACGTCTTGAGGATGCAACCGCTTTTCCCCGATGTACAAGAGGAATATGACACTCCAGCAAGTTCATATTGCTCAACCCTCAGATAATTAATGCTCCTAGATAGGAAGCCCTGCTAGTATAGATCCATCAGTTAATTATCTCTAATCGCCTGAATATCCAACAATATCTACGATTCTTCATTATATTTCGTCACTTTAATTCAGGGTTCTTCCCAGCAGAATTCCACGGGTTAGTGATAAATATTCAATGAGACAGCATCCGAGCATCGAAAGCCACGACTAAAATGGTGCAAGTGTACTTAGCAATAATGCACAGACCAGCATTTGAATGCGCAAACGAGCATTTCAAAAATATGAATGAACGATGAACCTATGCAAAATAGGAAGGAAAAATAATAATTATAAAATATTAGCAAAAGCGCCAGGGGACTGGGCTCAACGGCTGGCTGGTCATGCCGTGACCAGTCCCGCGCCCAATTTTATAATTTGTCATATTTTATTATTTTTCCCTGATCTCTTGAAAATTCTCTCTTTCGAGCAAATATCCTTCATTTCAAAGAAATTCTCTAATCTCATGATTTTATCAAAGAAATAATAAAATTAGGGAAAGATATCGCGGGACCGAGCACCAGCCGGCCGGCCATGCCCTAGCCGTGGCCGGTCCCACACCTCACGTGCCATTGTTTTATTATTTCTCTCAAATTATGAAAATTCCCTGATTTCATGAATTTCCCTAAAACCATGAAAATTCCCTAATTTTTATGAATTTTCTCTAAAATCATGAAATATATTATCATGAAATATATTATAAAATTAGGAAAACTCGTGGGACCGAGCTCTAGCCGGCCGGCCATGCCCTAGCTGGTCCCACATGCCTATTATTTTATTATTGTTTGTTGTTTTAGTTTCCTGATTCCATGAAAACTCCCTGATTTCAACTAAATACCTTGGTTTTAACAAATCTCTCTGATTTTATGAAAATTACATAAAATTGGGAAGTGTGCTCTGGGACCGTGCCCATTGGCCGGCCGTCCATGCCTTGGCCATTTCCGGTCCCACACTCCACCATTCCCTATTTTATTATTATTTTATCTCTCTCATCTCATGGAAATTCCCTAATTTCAAAGAAACTCTCCAGTTTCATGGAATTTCCCTCAAATCAGAGAAAATACATAAAATCACATAAAACTGGGAAAGTGTGGGACCATGCTTGCTAGCCGGCTGGCCATGCCCTAGCCGTTGCCGGTCCCACACCTTTCAATTCCCTATTTTATTTATTATTTTTCATCATCTCATGTATTTTTCCTAGTTTCAGCAAAAAACCCTGGATTCTGCATATTTTCTCAGAATGTTGCTCAAATGCGTATCGAAAAATACTGAAACTCTCAGGACTGAGACACGGACACTATGGTGACACGAGCACATCCCCTTGACCGACCAAGGGTGACTCTAAGGCCTGTAAACAGCCGGTCACACATGTTTTAATGATTTTAACCTAATTTGCTCAATTGCTCATATTAGGTTCAAACTTCTTCCAAACAATTAAGAGTTTGCTTGAACGACCATCCATTGGTCCCACGGCCACCAAGAGCTGGTCTCGTGACCTCTTGGTCGGTTCCTCATCTCTTCATGGCTAGGTTTTATTATTTGTCGCTCACACGAGCATTATTTCAATAAATGATTAAACCAAAGATTTAATCATTCTTTCACCAACTGGTCCTCAAGAGACTTTGGTACTTTGCACATTCGATAATCTGGGTGTTACATGGTGAACTCTTCATCCCATGTAGCCGGTCCATGCTTCACTCTGCAGATTGATTTGTAATAAATCATCATTTCTGTAGGATCAGAATATCGCGACAATAATTCTACGCGAAGACAATGGATAACAACATTGCGAGTGAGTCGTAGAGGGTTAAGTATGAATGGCCTTTGGATGACGGTAGGAAGATATGAAATCGGCGAAAGGTAAGAAGTGTCGCGAATACGAATACTTGTACGCTGCGACACTTCGCGAGATATTCCAGAAAATAAAGGGCAGTTATTTTGTCATTCACTATGTATTACCCTATATAAAGGATGAGTGAATCTATTGTAAGGGAGATCTTTTTGGATTGGAGAGTAAGTCATTAGGAGAGAGAAAGAGAGAAAATATTTGTAAGTTCTTAAATATAATTCCATTTTCCTGTGTAGAGAGGGAAGAAACTTATTAATAAATATTCATAATTGTTTATCTATTATCTTTTAAATGGATTAGTTAAACAAAATATAGTGAGGGGTGTATTGTGGGATTTCCTGCAACTACATATTGGCGCTAGAAACAGGGAACTGAAGAAAGAAAGAAGGCAATCAGAATCGTTCAAATCAAGAAAATGAAAGAAAAAGAAAATGTTAAATTAGACGAGGCAAAGGAGAAAGATATGGAGTACAATTCGGGCACAAAGACAATGATTGATGAGTTTCATGAAAATATCAAAGGAAGAATACACAAGCGGGATTTTGAAGGAAAGAAAATCACGAGATAGAGAGGTAACGTTGCCTTTAGAAGAATGGGAAAAGCAAAGGATAACATTCAAACTTCTCAGAAATATCTAAAGAAAATTTGAATCACACATCTCCTTTGGTAATCACAATAAACGCGTGCAAAGGAGAAGAATTAGTGAAGGCAACGCAAACATGGACAGTAAATAGAACTTTAATCGATACGGGAAGCTTGGTGAATATCATGTTTTATCATGCTTACAAGAAAATGGGATATAAAGATAAAGAAATGATTCCCATGACCTACAACATCCATGGTTTTAGTAAATCCATAACAAAGGTTAAAGGAGAAGTAAAAATACGAATTCTGTTGGGAGACATCGAGACACGAGTAACCTTGTGTGTAGTAGATATGGAATCGCCATACAACGTATTGCTAGGGAGACCATGGGTACATGCAATAAAAGCAGTAGCATCAACATTTCATCAATGTATCAAATTTCCCACACCAACTGGAATCGGCGAGATTAGAGGAGATGTGGATAAAGGAAGAATATGTTGTCAAATTGAAATAAAATATCATGAAGAGCAAGCAAAGAAGCGAAAGTATCGCAGAAAAGCGAAAGCGACTAAAAAAGAAGAAGAATTTAGAGTTTACATGATAAGAGCAAAGGAAGGAAAAGGGATACCTAGCGAGATTTCGGGAGAAGAAAATGAACTCGCGAAAGAGTTGAAAGGACCAACCCCTATGGGAGAATCGCAAGCTAGTTACGTCGCGGCGAGCAAACGAAAGAAGTGAATGTCGGAACTAATGAAGAGCCCAAAATGTTGAAAATTGGGACCAAAGTATGGAAACGGATGAGGAAAAAAGGATCTGTAGAGTTCTTTGCGAGACTATAAGGATATCTTCGCGTGGAACATGGATGATATGCCAGTATAGATCCATCGATAGCTTGTCACAAGTTGGAAATAGATAAAAGGGTGAAGCCGTTCAAGCGAGAGAATTAGAAAAATCGCAACAGACTTATCACCCCCAAATAGAAGAAGAATTGCGAGAAAATGCTAGATGCGGGAATCATCGGACAAAGCAAAGTATCCTGAATGGATAGCAAATATGGTTATAGTCCCAAAGAAGAAAAAGGGGATAAGGATTTGCATAGATTTCTTTGATTTAAACAAAGCTTGTCCTAAAGATAGTTTTCCATTGCCGGATATCCCACAACTAGTCGAATCGGCAGCGGGAAATGAAAGAATATCATCTACGGATGGGTATAAAGGTTACAACCAGATTCCTCTCGCCGAGGAAGACCAAGAGCATCTTTTTTTTTCGCTCCAAGAGGATTATATTGTTATACGAAAATGCCGTTTGGTTTACGAAATCTTTGGAGCAACGTACCAAAGAATGGTAGAAGAAGTGTTCGCGGAATGGATACATAAAACATTGGAAGTATACGTAGATGATATGCTCGTAAAAAGTAAGAAAGCGAGAAAACCATGTACAAGATCGAAAGAAATTTTTGAACAGAGATGAGGCGATTCAACATCAAAGTAAATCCCGAAAAATGTACCTTCGGAGTGGCATCGGGAAAATTTTTGGGTTATATAGTATCAAAGGAAGGAATACAAGTCGACCGGAGAAAGTGAAAGCGGTTCGCGATATGCCAACACCTGCGACAATAAAGGATGTTCGGAAAGCTGAATGGGTTGTTAGCATCACTAGGAAGATTCATTTCGCGATCATCGATAAGTGCAAGCATTTTTCGGCATCTTGAAAAAGGGATCGAAATTTAAATGGACAGACGAATGTGAAAAGGCTTTACTGAGGATTTAAAGAACATCTAATGGAAGTATCCATTATGCAAAAAGAAGAACCAGGAGAGGAATTGTTGGTATATCTTGCGACAACGTCGCATGCGTTAAGCTTGATTATTGCTGCGAATAGGATTTGGAGTAGAAAAACCGATTTACTATATCGGTAAAACTTTTAATGCCGCGAGAAAGGAATTATTCGAAGATTGAAAAACTAATCTGGCGTTAGTCTATGCAACATTTAAGCTTCGCATATATTTTCAAGCACATCTTTGTCAGGGTGGTAACGAAAGTACCAATCGAATCAGTAATGAAAAATTCAAAAAGATCGGGAAGAGTAGAAAGATGGAATGCCCAAATAAGTCATTATAAACTCCAATATGAAATATTATCTTCAACCAAGTCACGGGTAGTCGCGAGACTTTTGCGAAATTTCCTTTGGAGGAAGATGAAGCAGTGGACGAAATGATAGATGTAGAAGAAGAGCATGGAGACCCAAATGATTTGTTAGCTGAACCAGATAGGTGGGAAATATTGGTAGACGGATCATCAAATGGAGAAGGTAATGGAGTGGGAATTGTTGTGATTTCGCCAGAAGGCAATAAATTAGCTTTCTCTTTTAGATTGGAATTTGAATCCACTAATAATGAAACGGAGTATGAAGCCATAATACATGCTTTGCGATTCGCAATAGAAATGAAGCTAGAAAATGTGAGAATTACCAGTGATTCGCAATTAGCAATTCGCCGGATAACGAGAGAAATACGCTACAAATGAGCCATCTTTGCAAAAGTATAGAAAGCTTGTCGAGGAATTGTCAGCCTGAGATACCAAAAATGAGATGGAGGCATATATCAAGGAGAAATAACAGACTCATGAGACGCTTTTGCCTTTATATCAAGCATGATGACAGACCCCATTGCGAGGAATATCAAAATACAAACACTTTTGGCACCATCAATTAATAAAGAAGAAGGGCAAGAAGCGGATGCAATGTTAGTAGAAGACATACCACAATGTCGCGATAAAGATTGGAGAACAGAACTTCACGCTTACTTGATGAAAGGAGACACCAAGAAATAGATTAGAAGCACACAAATTAAAAAGCCGTGCAACGAATTATGAATTAAGAGATGGTGTGCTTTATCGGCGATCTTTTGATGGACCTTCACTTCGATGCTTAACAAGGGAAGAGGAGAAATCATATTGAAGATGTTGCATAGCGGAGATCTTTGGAAATCATAGTGGTGGAAGATCTTTAGCGTATAAAGCAAAAATGCAAGGATATTCGGCCGTATATGCATGAGGACGCGAAAGCGATGTCAAGACGCTGCGAAGAATGTCAAAGACATGGGAAGAAAATACATGCACCTGGGGCACCATTGAATTCTTCTAAGAGTGTGTGGCCTTTTGGAAAGTGGGGTTTAGATATCGTGGGACCTTTTTTACCAGGAACAGGGCAGAGAAGATACTTAATTGTCGCAACGGATTATTTCACAAAATGGGCAGAAGTGAAAGCGGTACAACACATTCGCGACAAAGATATTTTTACTTTCATATTTGAGAATATTATATGCAGATTTGGGATCCCCTTCGGTTGGTATCTGATAATGGGAAACAATTTGAAGGGCAAAACATAGAGTTGTTACTTAATGCATTTCAAATAAAATGTGGGAAATCGACTCCACTATATCCTCAAGCTAACGGTCAGGCGGAGGCAACAAATAAAACAATTGCGGATATATTGAAGAAGAAGTTAGAAGGACACAATAGAGGATGGTGCGAACAAGTACCCAGTGCAGTATGGGCATACAATACAACAAGAAGAGAAGCTACTTTGGAATGTCACCTTTTTGCTTAACATATGGAGTTGAAGTTTGTGCTCCCAACGAAGTCATGATCCCAACAACTAAAAAAGAAGTTTGGGAGAAAAATCTTAGTGCGGAAACATTCTAATCAAGTTGGACGAATTAGAAGAGAAAAGGGAGAAGGCGTTACGACACATGGAGAATTATCAACGAAGATTGGCGAGAGAATATAACAAGCGTGTGAAGATACGTGAATTTCAACCGGGGGACCAGTATTGCGAGAGACACCAATATATCAGCGAGAAAATGGAGGCAAGCTGGCGAGAAAATGGGATGGACCTTATATTATCAAAGAAGTAGTTAGTACGGGGGCTTATAGATTGATGGATCCTGAAGGTAAAGACATGGGACAAAGATTGGGCAGGTAGTGGAGCAGTTATATCTAAAGAAATATTACCCATAAAAGTGGGTCGGATGAAGTACTCTAATGCAAGATATACGAGAAAATCAATAAAATTCAAAACAAAATATCGGCGAATGTTTCGCAAGCGAGAATGGCAAGAAATAACGAATGAATGAATGAATAAACATGATCGAATGAATGGGACGAACCTTTATGGCGTACACCTAGTTCGCGAATTATACTTCGTAAAGAGGCAAATGTAAGACCTAAAGTGCGTCATATAAGGGGGAATCTCTTAACATGGCTCGGGGAAAAGGTTACACCGCCCCCGGAACTGGGTCATGCAGATTTGGGGCCCATGAAAGCCTATCCGGAGGAGATACCTTGGATTCCCAACTATATATGTAGGTTATACCACTGGTTGGGCGGCGAGGGTCTCTTTCAAGGAGTCGGCGTATGATCAAGGCGCCGAGGTACAGTTGAGTCAAGAGTGCGGGGAGCATGGAACTTCCTTACCACTCTTGACAAGTCTTGCGCATCTTGCACTCGGCAGAAGAAAACTCCACTTAGGGTGCAGCCTTGTAACCATAAACCATATAGGTATAAGGGATAAGAGGCTGCGAAAACAAGCTGGTTGTTGTTAAGACCGGATGGGAGGAGCTAGCCTTGTATGGCCGATGTACGCCTCCTTGAAGGGGCCAGGGAGGTGATAAGGCGGCACCCTCCATTAGGGAGTGATAAGTGCCAAAGACGCAAATGTCACGAGGCTTTGTTTTTCGCAAGGAAACTTAGGCTTGTCATATTTGTGCAATGATCCTGCGAGAGGCAATAATACTAACTTGAGGGTAAGACGAGATCAATGGGTCCTTACATGCAAGTGTAAAGACGTCCTGCGATTTCGTCGCAAGACGGCAATGTCATGGGGCTTTACTTTCGCAAGAAAGTTTAGGCCTATCATATTGTCGCAAGCAAAATATCTGCGAGAGGCAAAAATACTAGAAAATTGATAAGACAAGGCCAATGGGTTTTTACATGCAAGTGTAAAGACGTCCTGCGACCTTGTCGCAATAAAGGTGAAAGAGTGAGACCTTTAATTAGGAAGGTCAAACTTAGAAGACCATCAAAAATGATAAGGCAAGGTCAATGGGTCATTACATGAAAATGTAAAGGCGGCTGCGATCTTGTCGCAATGAGAAGAAATAAAGTGAAATTCCTAATTGGGATGATTTTACTTAACAAAAGATTCAACAAGCGGACATGCTCGCGATATTATGTTCAAACATCTTAAATAAGAGAAAAAGGAGAAAATAAGGGGATTACTCGATCAAAGACTTAATCCTTACAAACAAAAGAAGTTTTGACAAATCACAAAGAAAGTTTAATTCTCTACATCAATATTATCAACTACGAGAAGATGGTTGAGATCTTTCATTGCTTTTATCGGCTTCACCTTCACCGGTCGGTGGATTTTCATCGAAGTGTTTTAGCACCTTCATTTTCGCGGTTGGTGGATTTTTATCGAAGTTTTTTTGATCGGATCTTTGTTGACAACTTCAATATCAGCGATATCTTCGCCGCTTTCATAGTCATAATCCTTTGTCGGGAGAATCGGGGACTTCATCATCACTTACTTCCAAAGGATCAACATGAATAGGATCAAGGGACTTGGACAATAAAATCTCATTCACAAGGACTTGACTTTGAGGGGAATTGTGAAGCAACGCCTTTTGACGATTCTTACTATCTATGTCTTTACTGATAAGACATATAATCAAATCTTCGTTCTGCACGGTCGCGAGAACGAGCAAGAGAAGCGGCGAGTAACCCATTTTCTTTGCGAATCCTAGAGTAATCTGATCTGAGTGTGGAGATAGTAGAGCGAAGTTTCTTCTCAGAGTCTGCATGACAAGTGCACAAGATTAAAGATAATTAAAGATTTTTAGAATACTTAATGGATTAAGATAGTCAAATAATATGACTACCTTCTTTCTGAGAAGTAAGATCTTTGAATTAAAGCTGCAAAATTATTCCCCAAACAGTCCATGGCATCATCAAATGTATCTCCAACTAGGCCTTTCAATCGAGCTCGCAAGCTTTTTCATTCGAAACAAGTATAGAATTCTCGGTCACAAGAGTAGAGTTGGATTTTTCTAATTTGGAACATTGATCCTTGAATTGGTTTGCTTTTAGACTTAAGGTTATTCTTTACTGAATAAGTTTATCTCTCTCGTGATAATTTCTTCAAGTTGCTTTTTCAAAGTATGAATAGTTTGTTCTTGTTCTTCACGTAATTTTTGACAAGCATCATATTCTTGCGAATAGGTCGCGACCTTGTTTAGCGAGAGATCGCTTTTCTGAGAAAGGGTCCCATTCTCATCGATAAAGTTTCCAACTCCAAATTAGCCTTAGTCAAAGAGTAAGAAAGGCGAGATAAGTCTTTACTTAATGAGTCTTATTTCTTTGAACTAAATCAAAGTTTTCTTTAGACAAATTATCTATTTGATCAACGGCATATGTATGAAGATTATTTAAGAAGTTATATTGCTCCATCAAAGCATCTCTTTCAACTCGAACCTCTTCAACAATTGATTCCAACTGATATATCTCCATTATTCGTTTCTGGTTTAGAGCTTAAAGGGCGAACAAAATTTTAAGTTGTAAAAAAAAAAAAAAAAAAAAAAAAAAAAAAAAAGGGGAGGAGTATACCTTTTAACTCTTCATTCTTCTTGCGAAGATTATCACGATCTAGTGAGAGGTTGTGAAATTTTTGATTTTCAAGATGGAGATTATTGCATTTAGCAGTCATAGCTTGAAGATCATTTTTCAGCTGATAATTTCTTGAACTAAGGATGCTTGCGAGATCCTATCGGGACCAAGATGTTTACTTAAAATCTCGCGGACATCGGACTTGACGGGATCGACGAAGTCTTCTTGGCATCATTCACAAGGTCCGAGAGAACTTTGAAAGACACGTCTATTCCTTCCAAATTTTCGCGGTAAGAGGGATTTGCTCGGCTAAAGAAGGGAAGAGGCGAATCATTCTTCGCCAAAGGAACATCATGAGAAGGAGATTTCGGGAAAGGTAGTGATTGGAGGAATGGCCAGGGACATTGATGGTAGGAGAAGGGATAAGTTCATCTGTAGTAGGAATATTGTGAGGAACCGATCTATAAGGAGTTGAGGCATAGGAATATTGTCATTTGTGACAAGATTGTCTCGCGATGATTTCGTTGCGAGGAGGAGAAGAAGGTGTAAATGAGGGAAAAGGAACATCGGGAGTAACTTGAGGTTTAGAGTGGCGAGATCTTTTGGGAGTTTGGTCAATAGTTTTGTCATCCTGCGAATGATAAATTAAGTAAGAAAACGAGAGGCAATGATATTGCTATTAAAAGGTAAATGCTTCTTAAAATACCTTATCACTCGCGAGGCTTTCTTTTAGAAACGGTATGTTTAGCTTGCGAAGAGGACTTGGGTAGCAAGGTGGATTCTTGTTGAGAAGTTGGTTTATTTGTGAATCCAGAGAAAGAAGGGGGTTCTTCACGGTGAACTTGGTCTTGGTTGTTTTGTTCTTCTTGAAACAAAAATGGCGAGAAAAAGATTAAAAGGAATAAGATAACCTCAAAAAGGAAGTTAATCACAAAATCAATCAATCATAGAATCAATCGAATCTAGCAAGATTAACAAACACTGGATGCCATGGAAGTGATAGCAAATAAGAAATAGCGAGAAGATGATGAAGACGATGGTGAAGAAGAATAACGGAAGAAACGATTGCGAGGCGATAAAAGAGATGAAATTGAAGGAAAGAAATTTTCTTCACAAAAGACTCACCTATAAATAGGCAAGAAAGTGTTATGGACCAGGATAACATTAAAATAGGTAAAAAGAATGGTTTTAAACACGTGTAAACGGTCATTCCTAGATTCATGGAGTTATCTTGAAGAAGATTTTTAGTGGAAAATGAGCAGTTGCGACAAAAGAATTCGGATATCGCACAACATAAGGAAACATAAAGAGAGGCGAGAAGATGTAATATTCGGGTATTGCACTGACATATTTTCTTATCATATGAGACTCAATTATTTTCCTAACCCGCGAGGAGAGATTGCAAAATCCATTATTCTCCATAACCCATGAGGCAAGAAATGATATTTCATACATACTTCTAAAAACTTCGGAACTTCGCCAAAGAATAGAGGCAAGTACGTACTTTTCAAGTCCAGTATTCTTTTGCTCGTTCCTTCATCAACAAAAATCTGAGACTACAACAATAACGAATTTTTTTCTTAAAGATCGCTCTCAAGCAATATTCAAGAAAAAAGAGGCAAGATGTAGGATCGGAATATCGCGACAACAATTCTCGCGAAGACAATGGATAACAACATTGCGAGTGAGTCGTAGAGGGTTAAGTATGAATGACGCCCTGGATGACGGCCGGAAGATATGAAATCGCGAAAGGTAAGAAGTGTCGCGAATACGAATACTTGTACGCCTGCGACACTTCGCGAGATATTCCCGAAAATAAAGGACAGATTAGCTGTCATTCACTATGTATTACCCTATATAAAGGATGAGTGAATCTATTGTAAGGGGGGATCTTTTTGGATTAGAGAGTAAGTCATTAGGAGAGAGAAAGAGAGAAATATTTGTAAGTTCTTAAATATAATTCCATTTTCCTGTGTAAAGATGGAAGAAAGTTATTAATAAATATTCATAATTGTTCATCTATTATCTTTTAAATGGATTAGCTAAACAAAATATAGTGAGGGGTGTATTGTGGGATTTCCTGCAACTACAATTTCGATAAAATTAGGGTTTTGAATCCAGAGCTCTGTAGAAACATGATTCTGAGCAGATTCAAATACTCTGATAATTTTATGTCGATTTCATGATCAACGTTTTTATTTATTTTACTCGACCCAACAGTCAGTATCTTAAATTAATATTTATTTTGGTCCTCCTACCAACAATTCATCAAACGAGCAATATTTGCTCAAACCGGCAATATTTGCTCAAACTAGCAATATTCCTCATACTAGCAATATTTGCTCTAACCAATAATATTTGCTCAGATTCAAGAATATTGGTTCAACTATCAATATTATTCGACAATTCAGCAACACCATTTGCTCGTCTTAGGTAATCAACATAATAATACCTCGTCTCAGGTGACATATTTGATTCATGAATTTCAGAACATTTGCAAAACATGTTCAATTCAACAATACATGGACTCATCGTCCCACAAAGTCAGCAACTGACTTCACAATCACGAGATATCAATCGTGTCACATAGGGGGATATTAACTAGGGTTTTGGTCTGGCGGTCTACGGCACGTGTGTTCAACCACGATGAGAATGTGAGAAAGTCGTGCAATCAGTTGGAAGAGTCATCAAATTAGTAGGTGGAAAATTAACCAAGTCTCCGCACGATGAGCAACTGGTTTTAACAAGATTTCCCACTTCCCCACTCTCTGATTCCAGCAAACTGTCACACTTCATGGGATCATGGTGTTTTCAACTCCGGCATTATAAAATGTCTCTGAATACTGATTGAAAGGACAAGATTCGAACACTCGAACATTCACAAAAATGAGCAATTTCTCATCAAAGTACATACAGACAATCTTTCGTCTACACGAACTTAGAGAAATCACTCTCAATTGAGCAAAATTCAATCATTCAAAGCGTTCTTACGCTGAATTCAAAACACACCTACAATCTCAGATCGCCATTGATCTCACGCATTTTCTCTAGGGCTGTCAATGGGTCCGTGTCCTCCCGGGTATCACCAGACCCGGACCCGGACCCTACTTAGAAAGGTCGGGTCCGGTTCCTAACGGTTCCGGATCCGGTTCTTAAATTTGTGGACCCAAAACCGGACCCGTTTAAAGTCTCGGGTACTCGTCGGTTCCGGGTACCCGTTGGGTATTAAAAAAACTATAAACAAAATCTTAAAAACTTAATTTCTTTCTCTTTTTAACTAAAATCTAAATTATTTTTATAAAAATTTATTCTTATTTCTTTATTAATGTAGTAAATAAAGATTAAATGTAAGAAAAAAATGGAAAATGGAACAAAAATCAAAGACGAAACTAGCAAAATACCTATGATTTTGCTAAAAAGATGGATAAAAAGATGCTTAACCGGGTACTCATTACCCGCGGGTACCCGGCGGGTATTACCCGTTTGGACCCGTTAACATTCGGGTCCAATCGGGTAATTACCCGTCGGGTCCTAAGTTGCTAATGGGTCCAACTTTAGGATCCAGAACTGGACCCGAATCTAGCGGGTCCGTTTCCGGTTCCGGGTAATGGGTACCCATTGACACCCCTGATTTTCTCAGCTTCCCTCCTACAGATCAACCCATCCTCTCTTGTGACCGAATTGACTCTAGAACGGCAATTGTTCTTGGTTTAGGCCGGAGTCTTACAGATTGATCTCTCGAACTTAAAAAACTCCCTTCTTGCAGTGCATCTGTGTGAGGTTCAACATTTTGCTCGGTTCAAGGTGTCTCCGCACGGTCGACTCTTCAATTCCGTAAAAACCACCAAATCGTTTTTCCCCTCTACAGATTGGCGACCACAGTGGGATATTAATCTCTCGGTTGCAATCTCACGGTTTCACAAGATGGCTGGTCTTAGGTCTGGGTTAGTTACAGGTTCCAATGCAAACGACGCTAGCACTAGCAACAACAACAACAACAATGAGGATATTAGGAAACAATTCCGGCCTCTAACACTCGGGCGGTGGTGATATTACTCCTCCTCATACTAACACGAGAAAGTCATCCTCTATCCGTCCGACACTCGAAGAAGTCGGGAGGAAACCCACCACCTACCATTGCTGATCTCATCAAAGTGCAAGAGACTCTTGCCAAGAATCATACTGACATGGCTGCTACACAGAAGGAGCTGTGTAATTATCTCAAAAATCTTACTGACAAGATGTCAGATAAGGCTCAAGGAAAGGGAAAAGAAAAAGCGACATCTCCAGATGCTGATCCTGAAGTAGTTTCAATTTATACAGTGGATGGCAACAAAGTCCGCAAAGCTGCAGATGATCCATCAATAAAGGAATCATCAAATTTCATTACTCGGGAAGATTTGGAACGCATCTTGGAGAACTGTGGAAAATACAAGACATCACATGTCCATCGTCACCAGCCTCCGTACCCTGCTGCTATGCAAAGGATTCCTCTTCCAAAAGGGCATACACCTGGTACAACAACATCGCACCAGGAACTATCAACAATTGAGGAGAAATGATTAACGCCTTATACAGAAAGTACTTCTTTGTGTCAGAGAAAATTACTCTCTCTGATCTTGGAAGAATGTTTCAGGGGAACAATGAACATCCCAATGACAACGTGAAAAGATTCAGAGTCCATGCCCTAGACTGTCATGATCCAAACGTCACGGAGCAGCAACTGGTGGACTTGTGTATCAATGGCATGATCCCGGTCTACAGAGCTTTATTAGAAAATCTTCGTTTCCAGACCTTCTCAGAACTTCATGAAGCGGCGAAGAGATCGGCAACTACTGCGCCCGCTTTACTGGAAAGAACAAAAGCTATGAAAAACCGCGAGACACTCGAAGTAGTAGACGTCTGATCAAGAAGCAGTAAAACCTCCATCCTTCCACAAACACTATTACAGAAGGGAGCAAACGGAAAGAAAAACTGCCGCACAAGCATACCTCAGCTCCTTCAAAAGCACAAAGCAAGGATAAGCAAGATGCACAAGCCTCTGACCAACGCACAAGAGTTCTTGATCAAGAAGCACCTGACTTTCCTTTTTCCATTGAAGAGGTGATCGAACTTTTGGATGTCTGGGTCCAAGATGGTGCAATCAAGTTGCCATATGTCAAGAAAGAACCAATGAAGAAGAAGACATGGAAAGTCCTCATTCGCGCTTCCACGGGTTCGTCAATCATCCCACAAGCAACTGCGCAGTTTTGAAGAACATTTTCAAAGAGAAGGTTGGTCCACAATAGCTTCAACTGGGGACTGAAGGAGTACACAAGAATCCTCTCCCAGTCTGAACCTTTACACTCTCTGAACAACCTATCAAAAATGCGGTTTAATCCTTGGTCGAACGTGAATTGCTCTATCTGTCGAAGGCATAAAGTAGAGACATGTTCACAACACCGAACTACATTGTGTCAAGAGTCCATTCCGGAAATAATTCTTGAGCCTCCAGCCCACGAGACCAAGAGATGTACGACTCGGGGACCTGCTTACCACGATCGAAGAAATGAATTTGGAAGAACGTGGATCGATGCTGGCACCGCCATCAACAACATTCCACTGAAAACCATCGGATCCACATGCATCACTCGACAAGAAGATACTCATGCTCCCATCTCAATCAGAGACCTTGAAGGAGCGCTCGGAAATACTTATGGCTACATCACTCTCAAAGTGAACATAAGTTCAACCTGGACAAAACCAAGTTTTAGGATATGACATGTCCTTCAGACGAGCGTGGATCCACGCTGAAAAGATGGGTACTTACAAAGCGCCTTTTGTTACACATCTCTCCAACGAAGAAAATTCTGATTCAGAAGATTTGACGGACATTCCATCATCAGAGTACTTCGAGGAATTTCAAACTTTAACGAGGTTGAAGAAAGAACCTGCAAAATATGCATAGACATTCATCAAGAGGTTCCGCACTCAAGCAAGTCCCATTCCATGTCTATGTCATTTATTTCCCCACATGTTATCCTAGCATGTGGACTTAATTATGCTAGCAACTCTACAAGACGTTATGAATGGTAGCTTCACCGCATTAGTACCAAGTGGTTGAATCTGACGTTTCTTCGAATCAAGCAATGAAACATTCATTACTGATGCCCAAACATGGCAAAGAACACTTTGGGCGTTTCTCCTGCAAGTCCATGTGTTCCACAAAATCAGAAAGATCTGATGTCTGCACAAGTGTCGAATCCCACTACCGCAACGAAAGGGATGCTGAATCAACAGAAGATACTCCAGGGCCGAGATGATCAAACCCCTAAGACATTCGATGCTTAAGGAATATACTCTTCAACGCTCAAGCATCTAAGAAGCCATCAAATTGTACTCCCAATCAAAGAGTACAACACAAATATCTCGACGATGACACATTGATTCATCACCAGCACGATCAAAGTATAACTAAACTACAATCGATAAGTCTTCATTATCCCATGATAAGACTTCTGAAGCATATGCAACATCTTTCATACATGGATGGCACTAACTCCTTCAACATACACTGGGCAACCTGAGGTGATTCCATGAAACTTCATCAACGAAATTTCTCTACATCACAAGCCCCTACATGATTGAGGAACTTTCTCTCTTCACCAATCACATCCAGTATGAAAACTGCTGATGTTATCTACCGCAACAACATCGACTCACTGACAAAGCCAGTTCCTGGTAAAGTTATGCTTTCAAGAGCATTCAGGTTGAACTCTCAGTACACCTTCATCTTAGCGACGCTCAACTCATCAACTAGTTCGTGAATGTAAAAGTCTCACTGGATGAAGGAGCAAAGATTATATCTATAATCATGGTTCTAGACTTTTCGGTCTTTAGAGCAACTTCAACCATGGTATCAGCATCAACAATAATCTCTAGAGGAACACCATTCATGATTTCAGCATCGACAAGGATATCTGGAGCGTAATCATTCATGGTCTCAGCACCAACAACGGTCTCAGGAGCAACATCCTCGGGGCTTCATCAACTAATCATTCTCTGAAGTGTTACTCATGAAGCGGACTTTTCTAAGAACCGATGATTCATATCAAGATGTGTAAATCTTATATTATTCACACATGAAAGTCTTCCCAAAGCTGGCATGACTGGTGGGAATAATCCAAAGTCTTCTACAAGATGTTCTCATCACCTCTACAAATGAGATACAACACACTTCAGGCCATGGGTTTGCAAAAACGTACCAATAGGTGAGGAATGGTACAATGCTTCCTCAACAAAAGATGTTCGTCTATGTCTCTTCTACAACATACCAAAAGGGCGCATTAATCGGACACACGAGCTGAAAGATATGGCCTTTACAGCCATGTTTATGAAGTCTGAAAATTTTGTACGGGATTACAAATCACAAATGTGCACACTTCGTTGGCTGACATCTACAACTCTGAATTGAGTGATTCTTTTCTCATGTGACAACTCAGTCTCTTAGCTTCAAAAATTAGGGTCAAGCATCAGATTCGACGTCGTATGAGGTTCCTACTGACTTCCCGAGCATATAACATGCAAGCAAAGCAATTCTTAGAAGGGATTCATAACTTCCACAGTCGTCGATCGGTGTCCACTAGGTCTTTTCCGCTAAGTTCTTCATCAAGGTACCTCCAACTTCGACCACCTGGGTATTTACATCAATTTTTCTACCGGATCCTCTATCTAGGTCCTGCCAGAAGAAGGGAAAATGAAAGAGAGAGATTCAACAAAATACTGGGGACTGACGGTCCACTGATAATGACGATCAATTTCACAGTCCAACACTCGTGGTTCCGGGCTTTCCAGTGCTAGTCAATCATCACAAAAGGAATGCTACCACCAGGACATGCCACCATGTCATTACATCATCCTCTCTTGAGAGCAACCTCAGTTATGGTCCCGTGACCAGGGGTTTCGAAGTGATGTTTCTACGACTGACAGAAACAAGATGGCACTGCAAGCACCATGCTCATGTATCAATCAAATGGTCCTGATCTCGAATGAATCAATGACATTAAATCCTTCAACAATCGTTGAAGACACAAGCGAATGGTTTAAAAGCACAACATGAGGGTTTTATAGCAAGCTCGTCCGAGATGATTTTACACAGTCATGTACAAACCGACGAGCTGGGAGCAATTGGTGAAGAATCTAGGGATGGGTCATATACCATTCTCTTCGTATGATTGTACTCTACAACATATCCGAAATTCAAAGCAATTGAAGAAATGAGTATTTGCCCGAAACATTGGACAACATAAAATCTAAAAAAGTTCTGAAAGTCTCCTGGAAGTTTACTGTTTCGCCTTTTTTCAGGTCATAAATAAGCTCAAAACTCAAAAATATTCTCTCACAAAGCTTGGATATTTTCTGGGCTTGAAGATACATATGCAGATCACGAAAATCTGACTTTGAACGAAGATTCTACGGTGTTTTTGCTAAAATGTTGAAGTCTGGAATTTTCTGGTGACGTATTTCAGAAAAATTACTCGTATACTCACATGGATTCTCATTCATTCATTCACAAATCAGCAATTTCATACTTCTATGAAGATATTATAGGAGATATACTTACTAGGGGAGTCTCTAAATCATTTGAAGGCTCGGCAATGCCGAAATCTCCATTGGCAACGCCTTATCTCCATTCGGTTCGGGATTTCGGGAATTCTCCATATTCTCATATCCCAAACAAGAGCACGCTTCATCAACATGATGCTTATCTACAGTTATTTATTCCTGGATTCATCAACAACAATTATTATTATTTCATTCAAGGAGATGCCACGATCACCTTCACGAAAAAGGATACTTACATCGACTTCTTCATCAGTGTTGGATTCATGAGTTGTTTTCCTGGGAACAAGTTGAAGACCGTCAATCGATGGAGCAAAAGTCTGAAAAGAAATAACAAACCTTGGTCTCATGATCCTTATTGCACGGGCAAAGTCATGACATAAGGAGCGCTAACAACTTACCCAAGAAACGGCTGGGGACTACACGTCATTTGCTAACATCATGTAGTCCTTACTTCTGGGTTCTCCGCTCCCGTAGACTTTCTTCCATTTCCGTGGAGTCTACATTTATCCAGGATCTCACTACACGATCATAATATGGTAAATCTAATGAAATAACCAAGAGTATAACTCAGTATGAAGGATCTGTCACCATCACCCAGAGGTTCCAGAAGTACCATTTCTTAAAGTTTCGTTCGTAGAGATGTTATCTCTGGAAACACCATCTTTGGAAGTATCATCATGGGAGTCAGTTATTCTCGCAAAGTGGATACTTCAGCACATCGTTCATACAAAGCGCAGGCTTCGACAGAACAATGAATCATGGAATAAATGTGCTCACAACAGAGTCTACAAAAATGGTAACCATCCAACTCTTACCTATTTACAATTTCACTAGCTGTAGTGATTACAATCTCGAGAATTCGTTCGCTCCTTCAAACCTGCAAAGACGAACAAAATTCATTATTCAAAATCATGACTTGATTTTCATAAAACCGGGAACAACCCACGTAAATTTTTACTATGTGAACATTCACTGGTTTTCAAAATTGGACAGACGTCCATCCTACAATTGTGAAAACTCACATACAGACATTATTTCACCATGTATGATTGTCCTTTCAACAGTTGTTCAAAATCAAAACATTGATTTTACTAAATATATATATTTAACGTGAAACTCACGTAAATTTGAAAAATATATATATGTATTCTTTTCTCCCTCGCACGAGCATCTGTCTTTGAAGCGAGAGTATATTTTCCGAAAGCTCGAAGATAAAAAATTTCATGAAAGCTCATAAACAAAATTTTATTACTAACAGACGCACGTCTGTTTAAAAAAAAATTTCCTATCGTACGAGCATCCACCTTTGAAACGAGAGTTTATTCCACTTTGTGAAATCTCACGTATTTAAAAAATAAAATTTTGTTTTCGTGAAAGCTCATAGACAAAATTTTTATCATTAGACTCAGGTCTATTTTGTTTGTTCCTTAAACTAACGAAAGAACAAGCGTTTATTCCCAAAACAAGGATTTATTTTCGAGCCCGGCCCTTGAATCCTAAACCGACCAAGGTTCCACCATCGAATCAGCGGTTCTACACCAATTTATGCTCACTGGATGATGCTCTATTATGCCACTGGGGTTTCCGCTCAAACAATGGTTTGCTCATTCAGTCGAAATCCGGTAATGTCTCATCTTATGACTAAGTTCAATTACTTATTTCTGTTTGTACCTGGAAAATCACCATTCAATGCTGACTGAGGAACATGATTGTTCCTCACTAAGCAGG
Organism: Papaver armeniacum; assembly: GCA_023531295.1. Lineage (NCBI taxonomy): Eukaryota > Viridiplantae > Streptophyta > Magnoliopsida > Ranunculales > Papaveraceae > Papaver > Papaver armeniacum. Next base: position 56,974 of record JAJJWW010010995.1, read on the forward strand.
GGACTTAATGTAGATGGTGGATTTTCGACAAAGGGTAAAATTGTAAAACTATACTCTGGATCCGGCAATCTGATGAGTATTGAGGCCCATGTCTCTCATTAAAGCATGAAATCTCATGCCATAAATATCTGACTGAGAAGGCTGTCTCTCAGATTATATGTAGATGTGTAGTCTCCCAGCTGAGGCCACGGCACATTACATGAATACTAAGCAATTTCAGTAATTACTCCGGATCCGGCAATCGGATGAGTATTGAGACTCATGTCTCTAAGCGTGAAAGCTCATGCCATAAAACCTCTGATTGAGAAAATCTCTAAGAGAAGATGTAGATGTGTAGTCTCCTAGCTGAGACCACGGCACATCTCATACTGTATAGAATCGCAAGATTGGACGGCTCCTAGACAACATGTCTGCTAGTATAGAGCAATAACGTCTTCAGGATGCAACTAGGTTTTCCCTGACTGTACAAGAGGAATATGACACTCCAGCAAGTTCATATTGCTCAACCCTCAGATAATTAATGCTCCTAGATAGGAATCCCTGCTAGTATAGAGCCATCAGTTAATTATCTCTAATCGCCTGAATATCCAACAATATTCTACGATTCTTCGTTATATTTCATCACTTCAATTCGTGGTTCTTCCCAGCATAATTCCACGGGTTAGTGATAAATATTCAACGAGACAGGCATCTGAGCATCGAATAAGCCCTGACTAAAATGGTGCAAGTGTACTTAGCAATAATGCACATACCAACATTTGAATGCGCAAACGAGCATTTCAAAAATATGAATGAACGATGAACCTATGCAAAATAGGAAAAATAATAATAATAAAATATTAGCAAAGACGCCAGGGGACTGGGCTCATCAGCTGGTCGGTCATGCCGTGACCAGTCCCGCGCCCAATTTTATATTTTGTCATATTTTATTATTTTTCCCTGATCTCTTGAAAATTCTCTCGTTCGAGAAAATATCCTTCATTTCAAGGAAATTCTCTAATCTCATGATTTTATCAAAGAAATAATAAAATTAGGGAAAGGTGTCGCGGGACCGAGCACCAGCCGGCCGGCCATGCCCTAGCCGTGGCCGGTCCCACACCTCACGTCCCATTGTTTTATTATTTCTCTCAAATTATGAAAATTCCCTGATTTCATGAATTTTCCCTAAAACCATGAAAATTCCCTAATTTTATGAATTTTCTCTAAAATCATGAAAAATATTATAAAATTAGGAAAACTCGTGGGACCGGGCTCTAGCCGGCCGGCCATGCCTTAGCCGGTCCCACACGCCTATTATTTTATTATTGTTTGTTGTTTTAGTTTCCTGATTCCATGAAAACTCCCTGATTTCAACAAAATACCTTGGTTTTAACAAATCTCTCTGATTTTATGAAAATTTCCTAAAATCATGAAAATTACATAAAATTGGGAAGAGTGTTCTGGGACCGTGCCCATTGGCCGGTCATCCATGCCTTGGCCATTGCCGGTCCCACACTCCACCATTCCCTATTTTATTATTATTTTATCTCTCTCATCTCATGGAAATTTCCTAATTTCAGCAAACTCTCCAGTTTCATGGAATTTCCCTCAAATCAGAGAAAATACATAAAATCACATAAAACTGGGAAAGTGTGGGACCGTGCTTGCTAGCCGGCCGGCCATGCCCTAGCCATGGCCGGTCCCACATCTTTCAATTTCCTATTTCATTTATTATTTTTCATCATCTCATGTATTTTTCCTAGTTTCAGCAAAAACCCTGGATTCTGCATATTTTCTCAAAATGTTGCTCAAATGCGCATCGGAAAATACTCGAAACTCTCGGGATCGAGACATGACACTATGGTGACACGAGCACATCCCCTTGACCGACCAAGGGTGGCTCTAAGGCCTGCAAACAGCCGGTCCCACATGTTTTAATGATTTTAACCTAATTTGCTCAATTGCTCATATTATGTTCAAACTTCTTCCAAACAATTAAGAGTTTGCTTGAATGACCATCCATTGGTCCCACGTACACCAAGATCCGGTCTCGTGACCTCTTGGTCGGTTGATCATCTCTTCATGGTTAGGTTTTATTATTTGTCGCTCACACGAGCATTATTTCAATAAATGATTAAACCATCATTTAATCATTCTTTCACCAACTGGTCCTCAAGAGACTTTGGTACTTTGCACATTCGAGCATCTGGGTGTTACATGGTAAACTCTTCATCCCATGTAGACGGTCCCTGCTTCACTCTGCAGATTGATTGCAATAAATCATCATTTCGATAAAATTAGGGTTTTGAATCCAGAGCTCTGTAGAAACATGATTCGAGCATTCAAATACTGATAATTTTATGTTGATTTCATGATCAACATTTTTATTTATTTTACTCGACCCAGTAGATCAAGTATCTTAAATTAATATTTATTTTGGTCGCTACCAACAATTCATCAAACGAGCAATATTTGCTCAAACCTAAGCAATATTTGCTCAAACTAGCAATATTCCTCGACTAACAATATTTGCTCGAACCAAGTAATATTTGCTCGCATTCAAGAATATTGGTTCGACTATCAATATTATTCGACAATTCAAAGAAAGACTGATTTGCCTGCCTTAGGTAATCAATATAATAATACCTCGTCTCAGCAGACATATTTGATTCATGAATTTCAGAACATTTGCAAAAGATGTTCAATTCAACAATACATGGACTCATCGTCCCAAAAAGTCAGCAACTGACTCCACAATCACGAGATATCAATCGTGTCACGTGGGGGGATATTAACTAGGGTTTTGGTCTGGCGGTCTACGACACGTGTGTTCACCCACGATGAGAATGTGAGCAAGTCGTGCATAGGGCTGTCAATGGATATTCGATATCCGGTATCCGTTTCCGAATATCCGGATTCCGTTAGGTTAATATCCGACATAACGATTATCCGATATCCGATAACCTTAACGTAACGGATATCCGTTTATTAACATAACGGTACCGGTTAAGGGAGTTTCCGTTAGGTTAATATCCGATACCGTTAGTGTATAACTATATCATAAAATTTTCGAAAATTTTCGATACCTAATACCCTTTAGGTTTACTCTTTAGCAATTTGATTACTTCTCTCCTAAGTAAATATCTAAATTATCAATATTAACGGAAATTATCGGAAATTATTGAATATTAACGGAAATTATCGGAAATTATTGGAAGTTTTTGTATCATGAGTAGATAACGGAAATTATCGGAATAATATCCGATATCCGATAGCTTATCCTTAACCTTATCGATATGGAATTTTTGAATTCCGACGGATATTATCGGATACCGGATATCCGATAACCCTTAACCTTAACCTTATCAGAATTGCCAATATCCGATGGATTTTTATCCATTGACAGCCCTAGTCGTGCAATCAGTTGGAAGAGTCAGCAAAGTAGTGGGTGGAAAATTAACCAAGTCTCCGCACGATGAGCAACTGGTTTTAACACGTGTTTATGGGTGAAAACTATTCATGCCGGATTTGGTAATTTGGGAAGTGTGGATGAGGAATGAATCTAAACCCTAAACAAATGCACTGCGCGGTGAGTGCTTGTAGATTCGGAAATCAATCTGTGCAAGTCCGGCCTAAACCAAGAAATGGTCGTTCCAGACTTGTTTCGGTCACAAAGTGAAGGAGATGGGGTTGATCTTAGGGAGGGAAGCGAAGAAGGTGTTGAGATTGTGAAGGTGTTGGCTTGCTTATGACTTGTAATGAAATATGAGCAGGCATACGATTGATGCAAGCAGGCTCTGGGTGTTTGAATACGTTTTGTATTAACACTTGGTTTCTGTCTCGTCTGGACTTGTGTTGTTTTTCTCCTGTGTTTAAAATAGGGAGGAGTACATATTTATACAAGTCATTTGAGCCTTATTCACATCTCTCGTGGGAAGTGGAGGAAGTGGAGTGATGGAGTAGTGGAGTTGTGTGTTGGTGTTACAAGACCAGTCTTGCCCACTTCTCTGTCATCTCTAACCGTCCATGACTTCCTAACACGTTCTTGTGATGGCGCGTTGCACGCCGCACGCCGTAAACCGCCATACCAATACCCCGGTATGTATCCCCGGTTTGTGACATGATTGATGTCCTGGAATGTGTGGATCGTGGGACCCACAAAAGGTAGCATGTAATGCTAAATTGAATAACTGCGTTATTCGGGAAGTTGATACTTGTGAAGTATCATGTGTATTTTATGCGAGTGCATCGCATCATGGTGTTGTAAAGTGACGGGTGGTGATCACCATGACGCCTCACCGACCAATTAACTCCCGACTGTGGTTGTATAACCAAGCGGTGAAGTTGTACGGACGAGATGATCTTTGATACACTCATCTGCGACCGTTGATGGAATCGGGGTTTTGAAGAGGTGCGCAGCATCACTCTTGCCTTGGTTGAAACCAAGCATGGGAAGGATTTTGAAAGGACCGACCAGGGCATGCGTGTAGACAAAGATGCCGGTGTACACGTCCGTACCTCTCTGTCCCATAAAGGCGCGATCTAGGCCACTCGATTTGACCGCGAAGAGGCGTGGTTGAGATCGATTTTGCAATGAAATCTGGTGCCGCAAAAGCCGCACATCGTGCCAACTTCGGCGCGCGCTTCAAGACGACCAAGCTTGGTCGGCCGTGCCCAATCCGTCCGGCGTGTAGGTGGTAGGATGGTATTCACGCCTATACCCGATTGTCCCATGAAAACGTGATCTAAGCCACTCAAATCGTCCGGTGAAGTTGAGTGGTCGAGATCGATTTGCAATTTTGGAAGTGTGACCACGCAAGTTTGGACGCACGTTTTGGGATAGCCGGGCATGATATGCCTTGGCCGATCAGTGAGGGGATAGACGGGCCCACGGTGGTCATCTTTGGTACGACCAGGCTCGCTTAATCTAATCTGGGACCCTCCATTCGTGACGGAGAAGATGGACGCTCGTGATGCTCAAAACCCTAATTTTGGGTTTCACGGCGTGCGTCATGCTCTGTTCGGGCGCACTTTAATTGGGATGACCAACCATGGTTGGTCCCGACCGATTGGTCGGAGTATGTAGGCGGGCCCATGGTGATTGTGTTGACATGTTCTCGGGGCCCTTTGAATCTACATCCACGCCCTCCATCTATACCTGCGAAGATGAATGGTTGAGACCGCTTTTGCGACACATGTAATATGCCGCAAACCCTAATTTAGGGTTTTCCGTCCATACGCTCTGGTTTGGACGTTTTGGCAAGCTATGCCAATATTTTGGGAGGCCGACCATGCGCGGGTCCGCGTTGGTTCGGCAGATGAATATTCCATACCGCTTGGGGGTTATGGAATTGATCGGGCCATCCAATCACGTCGGCGAGGTTGGATGAACGAGATCATATCCGGATCGATACGGACGGTATGGATGCTCAATCGGGCTAGTATAACACATCGAGAGTTCTCAATCGGGCTAGTATAACACACCGAGAGTTGCAACTCTGTACGGGTATTTCGTACATGCTTTCATTATAATGCATGGAGGTTCGTGTTGCTTTCTTTGAAAGCAACACTCGATCGTCATGCCGCACCGATAATGAGTACAAGAAATACAAGGCTGCTCACGCATTAATTAATAATGCTATAAATTCACAGGTATATGGGATTGTTGCTACATGCTCCAACCTCGGATGAATTTCATGTATTCACGAGAATGGGATTGTTGCCACATGCTCCATTCTAGGTGAATTAGTAAAGTGAAGGAGTATCCAACACTTATTAATGGCTTTATCTTTTACAAGATGTCAGCGCAAAATTTTCTGCTTTTACAATTTTAACCTTAAATAAAAATCCACCATCAACATTAAGTCCCCTGCCTAGCACGTAATGGTTACACCATTGTGGGGTAGGCATGAGATGGTGACAGTTAAAGACAAAGCTTATGAGACAAAGTTAGATGTTACCAGGAGAGACGGGTCATCCTGTCTTTGGAGCATGTCACGTTCAAGAGGCGTCCAGGCGAGTGTTCTCCTAGCATGATGTCGGTCTTGCCTGCTTCGATGGACCTTTATGCCTGTTTCGTTCGTGGGGCACTGCTCCTGCTTGATCGAACGTGGGCTTGATGTGCCTGTTTTTGGTTAATCGTGGGTCCGCGGCGTCTGCTTTGACCGTACGGTTGATGTAATTGCTCGAGTGTCATCTTGCTATTTCGACCAAACACTGACCCAGCTAGCTTGACTAAACACCGAACTTGATGCTTTGACCAAACACTGGCCTTGTTGTTTGCTTTGCTCGAACGTGGGACCCGATGTGAGCAAGCTTGCTTTTTAAAAAAATGAACCTTGTGTGCTCAAATGTAAATGTGGGTCCTGTAGAAAGCGTTGAAGTGTTGGAGCTGAAACGCCTTCTTCTGGAGAGAGAGCTTTGATTGGGGACGGCTGTGTCCGCTTCGACCAATCTGGGGCTGGGATCAAGTGGGACCCGCCGCGTTCCTGACTGAACGTCGACCCTGTGTTTCGACTAAAAACCGGCCCTGCTGCGTGCGCCTGTTTTATTCGAATACCAGCCTTGTGACTTTGATCAACACCAGACTTGAAACTTGAGCAATACTGGACTTGTGACTTGATCAATACCGGACTTGTGACTTGATCAATACCGGACTTGTAACTTGATCAACACCGGACTTGAGACTTGAGCAATACCGGACTTGTGACTTGATCAATACCGGACTTGTAACTTGATCAACACCGGACTTGAGACTTGAGCAATACCGGACTTGTGACTTGATCAATACCGGACTTGTGACTTGATCAACACCGGACTTGTGACTTGATCAACACCGGACTTGTAACTAGATCAACACTGGACTTGAGACTTGAGCAATACCGTACTTGTGACTTGATCAATACCGGACTTGTGACTAGATCAACACCGGACTTGAGACTTGAGCAATACCGGTGTTTGGACCCAATACCAGCCTTGTGTACTCCAACGTGAATGTGTGTTCTGTCGTGTGTGACTACACATCTCACGCGTTTTTATACAAGTACTGACTCATGTTTTTTAGTGTAGAATGAAGAAAAGAACTCCTGTTGAGATGTCTTCTGAGGATAATGCTGGTGCCAAGTCAGGAGGTGTTGACAGATTCAAAGATATGTCGATGAGTTGTTCACCGCGCCCTTTCAACTATATGAAAATATCTGTTCCACAAGATAACCCTTTTCCTATCGACTTCAAGGTTTTTTCATGCTCCGCTGGGCCCTCATGAAGGATGGATGAGACATATGTTGAGTAATGAGTATATCAAAGATAACTTGACCAGAGCGCAGATTATTGATGCACCTTGAGTGTTGAAACGGCTCGAGAGGATGTTAAAGTGGTTTCTGGTGCGAACGTTGAGGTGGATCCCGGGAGAGAGTGTTGAAGAAGGATTCAGGCGAACGTGGGTCCGGAGAGAGCGTTGAGGCGGCTCTTGAATAGACCATTGAAGCAGCTTCTCGCTAGAGGGAGCGTTGAAGTGTTTCCTCTTGATTCGATTTACCCTTGCGAATTCCATGCTTCTTGGTGACCATCTCTCTCATGTTGAAGAATTCCTTGACGACGGTGAAGGAACTTCATGTTGAGCCTCGATCCCCAAGCGTGGTTTACATGGTTTGTTCGTAGTGGTTGTTGTCGAGCCGGATATGGAATATCTTGGACATTGTTTCATCATTGTGGGAGTCGTGCATGTGGTACTGGAGTTGGAGTTGACTGGACGCGTAGGATGTTGTATCTCGGTGGTTTTCCTCTTGCCGCTTGAGGAACCGCTACGTAAAGCTAAAGGTTGTATCGCATGTTGGTGAGATATATGCCCCTACAAACATTATGAGGCTCTTCATTACCGGCAGCCGGGTTCTTTCTATCGTGCATATGTTGTTGTAGATGAGCGTTCAACAGCTCCAGAGGATGACCAAAAGCGCGGATTCTCCAACATAGCATGATAGACATGTACCACTGTCTGATAAAGTGACTCGCCCGGATCTTGTTCGATATGACGCGTGGACATTGTTATCTTCTTGAGGCTGCTCCCTTGAGGTATCGGCTCCAGTGGAAGATTGCCGTGATAGAGCGTTGATATGTTGCATCGGCATTCTTTAAACCAAATGGCAGTATGGTATAATAAAAATTTTCGAGAGGAGTTCGAAAAGCTATCTTACTTGCTCATGCTCGTACATCCTTATCTGGTTATAGCCGCTACATCCATCCATGGAGGAGAACATGCCGCGTCGGCTGGTTGCATCTACTAACATTTCGATGTTAGGTAGAGGAGGATCATTTTGGAGCAGCACTGTTCAAGTCTCTCAAGTCTATGCAAGACTCCGATCTATCCATTTTCCTCGTGTCCGAACTACAAATCGTTTAACCGACTTGGATCCCGGTATGACATGTAGATGATGGGTGACCAATTTTCATCTAAATCCGGCATTTCTTCATATCTCCAAGCGAATATATCCTGGTACTCTTTGAGAAGTTCCACGAGCTTCATGCGTTTATCCGTACACAAGGTTGAGCTGATGGAGATAGGCCTAGGAGATTCCTCAACGATTTCAATCTCATAAGTTGTGGAGTTGGTGCCATCTTGCAGCTGTTGTGGAGCATCTAGCACTTGTTCTTGTGGTTCGTTGCTGTTGTAGCATTCCATTGGGTGGAGAGATTGGGTAGCCGTCTCCCCTGCTAATTGATAATGGCAGTGTCGGTATACCGTTTTCCCTTTCTGGTCACGACTCGCCACAAAAGTTCGCTCCCTCTTCGTGTGAACGTGGGTCGTGGCTTCACAGGATGGAGAAGAATGCTTCATCAGTAAAGATGCATCGTGGGTTTTAGCCCTCAATGATGTAAGCCGGTCTTCTTCTTGAATTGACGCCCACGTGGGGAGCGAACGTAACGAACTTGTCTGATTCTTTCCGCGGAGCTTCTCCCGTATGTCTTTGGTTTGGTTTCCCTTGAAGTCCGTCATTGTCGTAGGCTTCCGTACGACCTTACGGGAGAACCTTGGATATCCCGAGAGTCTTGAGAGTAATCACATTCGAAGACGCTCCCGTGTAGGTAAGGGCCGTCTTGAACTCGAATCCTTGATGCGTGCGGTGACATGTAGGGCACGGTCGTGACCTTCCTCTCGGTTGATTGCAGCAAAACGTCTCCGCGCGCTGATTCTTCGAGAGGTGTGAAAGTTCTCATAAACTTTCCACTAGAGAAACCGCTTCCCGATTCACCGTCCTATGGTTCATAGTGAAACTATTGACTTGAGGAGGATCGTTGTGAGGATCAGTCCCCAGTGTAGGAGTCTCCATGACAGGACCTCTCATATCTGATGTCGCTTCTTTGATCAGGTCCATGGAGGTCCGCGCCGCTGAAGTACCTTCTCCGGTGCGTTGAATGCGTTCATTTTTTGCTTCAGGGGCTGTCGCGGCTCTTGTGGCAATCGATCAGTTAATGTCTTAAGAAAAGTGAGTACCTCTTTCTGAGTTGCGGCCATATCCGTTTGAGTCTTAGCAAGAACTTCTTGCTTCTCCATCAAGTCTGCAATGGTAATGGGGGATGGTCCTCCTCTCGTCCCTCCGGCTCCTCGTCTTGATGAAGGAGTGGAAGTTGTTGCTCCGGTGACTACCGAGAGGTGTTACACTTAATGAGATGCCGGATTTGCGGCCGTTTCCGGCTCGGTGATGGGAGGTGTTACACTTACCGGAACATCTCCCCGCTACGCTGGCACTTTGGTGGTAGAAGTGACGGCTCCATAAGATGTATTGACCACGGTAGCTCCACCGATGTGCACATCGACACCGGGATTGTTACCCACACTAGCTCCATCGGGATTGATTGCCGATCCGCACCGAGTTCTACCATCTTGAAATGGATTGATGATTGAATTGGTCCTAAGATCTACCCTTTTTGAAATTGATAAAATTGAATCGGATTTTGAAGAAATTGACTTTACAACCGAGAGATTAACCTCCCACCGTGGTCGCCAATTATTTATGGGTGAAAACTATTCCTACCGGATTTGGTAATTTGGGGTGTGTGGATGAGGAATGAATCTAAACCCTAAACAAATGTACTGCGCGGTGAGTGCTTGTAGATTCGGAAATCAATCTGTGCAAGTCCGGCCTAAACCAAGAAATGGCCGTTCCGGACTTGTTTGGTCACAAAGTGAAGGAGATGGGGTTGATATTAGGGAGGGAAGCGAAGAAGGTGTTGAGATTGTGAAGGTGTTGGCTTGCTTATGACTTGTAATGTAAAGATGAGCAAGGCTTACGATTGATGCAAAGGTGCTCGGGTGTTTGAATACGTTTTGTATTAACACTTGGTTTCGTCTCGCCCGGACTTGTGTTGTTTTTCTCCCGTGTTGAAAATAGGGAGGAGAACCTATTTATACAAGTCATTTGAGCCTTATTCACGTCTCTCGTGGGAAGTGGAGGAAGTGGAGTGATGGAGTAGTGGAGTTGTGTGTTGGTGTTACACGACCGCCTTGCCCACTTCTCCCGTCATCTCTAACCGTCCATGACTTCCTAACACGTTCTTGTGATGGCGCGTTGCACGCCGCACGCTGTGAAACGCCGGACCAATACCCCAAAGATGTATCCCCAGTTTGTGACATGATTGATGTCCTGAATGTGTGGATCGTGGGACCCACAAAAGGTAGCATGTAATGCTAAATTGAATAATCGCGTTATTCGGGAAGTTGATACTTGTGAAGTATCATGTGTATTTTATGCAGGTACTGCATCATGGTGTGGTAAAGTGACGGGTGGTGATCACCATGACGCCTCACTGACCAATTAACTCCTGACCAGGGTTGTATAACCAAGCAGGTGAAGTTGTACGGACGAGATCGCGAACGTAAAGCCCCATGACATTGCCGTCTTTGCGACGAAATCGCAGGACGTCTTTACACTTGCATGCAATGACCTATTGATCTCGTCTTATCTACTCTTTTGTATTTTTGCCTCTTCAGGATTGTTGCACAAATATGACAAGCCTAAATATTCTTGCGAACATAAAGTCTCATGACATTCGCGTCTTTTTTGACACTATCGCCTCCCTAATGGAGGGTGCCGCCCTTATCTTCCCCCTGGTTGCCCCTTCAAGGAGGCGTACTTCTGCCATACAAGGCTAGCTCCTCCCATCCGGTCTTAACAACAACTAGTTGTTTTCGCAGCCTCTTATCCCTTTTTCCTATAGGGATTATGGTTACGAGACTGCACCCTAAGTGGAGTTTTCTTCGGGCCGAGTGAAGCATAAGCCGAGACTTGCCAAGAATGGCCGAGACACTTCAAATGCCCCGGCACCCTTGGCTCAACCGTGTACCTCGGCGCCTTGGTCAAATGCTGACTCCTTAGAAGAGACCCCGGGTCGTCCAATCTAAGTCACTAGCTTAGATTGAAAATCCAGGGTACCTCTCCTGGATGGGTGTTATTACCCCCAATCTCCATGACCCAGGTTCCATGGGCGGTGTAACCTTTTCCCTGAGCCACGTTTACAAATACCCCCTTACATGACGCACTTTAGGTACATTGCCTCTTACGAAATTTTATTCGCGAACTAGGGTGTACGCCATGAAGGTTCGTCCCATTCTGATTATTTTGTTAATTCTTTGTTATATGTAATAGGTACCCCCTACCATGACGCACTTTAGGTTCTTTTGCTTCTTGCGAAATTGTGTTCGCGAACTAGAGTGCACGCCATAGTAAGTTCGCCACTTTCTGATTATTTTGATGATTCTTCTGCATATATAAGCTCTTTTGTACTTTCGCAATATATTTGCCATTTGTAAAATATATTTTCTTCTTCTTCATATCAACTCTTACACAACTCCATTTTCACCATTCACGATTTTTTTTTATTTTTTTATTTTTTTTTAATCAACTTACATTTGTAATCTTCCTCCCCATTTTTTCTCTGACAATCAACCATTACAGTTATTCTTTAAGTCTCTTACTTCTACTACTTTCTGCCTCTGCATCTTTGAATTTTCCTGTCATTTTCTTGTCCGTTGCGAGACCTTCGCCACTTCCTATCTTCATCGTTTTTTGATTTTGCAATATTTCTTCCTCTCTTTACTCTATTACATCTACCATTAATTTTTCAGCTCTTTGTTTTTCTTTGATGTTGTTTTTCCAACTCCTCTGCTTCGCAGCTCTTTCTTCACAGGATGCTATATCAACCTCATAACACTTTTTCCCTTCTATCCAATCTCCTTTTATAATCCCAATACCAGTTGGATGAGGGAACTTGATACATTGATGAAAAGTCGATGCTACACCTAGAATCTCATGTAGCCAAGGTCGCCCAATTAATGCGTTATATGGTGATTCCACATCAACAACACAGAATAAAATTTCAGAGGACAATCCTTTCAGTGGAATTCTCATGTGAACTTCTCCTTTAGGCTTATTTGCGGTACCATTAAAACCATATATTTTGTACGTTGAAGGTATTAGATCTTCATCTTTTCCTCCCATAGTTTTATAAGTATGATAAAAAGGAATGTTCACGGAACTCCCCGTATCAATCAAAATTCTGTTAATTGCCCAAGAATTCTCAGCTTCATCATCTTCATCCTCGCTGGGTTTTGGGTTGATCTCCAATCTTACCACCAATGGGTTGTCATGCATTTCTCCAGCCTCAGGCACTTCTTCCGCGGTGAAAGAAATGATCTGCTTCTGCCATTCTTCCAGTTGCGACGTCTTCGCGGTGTTCATTATTTCTTTGTCATTGGCATCCCTTGCGAAAACCCTGCTGAGAGTAATATCGTGGAAATCTTCAATCATCTTGTATGAATGTACAATAGAGTTACAAAACAGATTTTTTGCTTTTGCCCCAACTTCTATGACAAATGTTTCATGTTCTTTTGTTGTGTTTGCCCTGTGAATTTCTGGAGGAGGTGGTAATGCTTGAGGTTGAGTTTTCTTTACTAGAAAATGATTTAATTTTCCCTGATCTATCATCCTGAGAATGTTTCTCTTTATATTTCTGCAGTCATTGGTTGTATGTCCATGGAAATGGTGATAAGAACAAAATTCATGGCTTCTCTCGCTTGGAGGTGGCTCCTTTCCCATGTTCCATGGTGTTGGTATATTTTCCATCAAGATTATAGCTTCCTATATTTTCTCCACGCTAGCATTCAGAGGTGGCATCTCAATTTCTTCCCATACTATCCTGCGACTTCCTTGTCCCCTATGATAATTTTGCCTTTGACCTCCATAATTTTCTTGAGGACGGTCGAGTCTCTGAATTTTGTTATTTCCACCACGGTTATAGAAATTTCTTTCTCTCTCGTATTCTTCTTGGTCACGACTCCCCATAGCTACTAGCTTCTGTTGATTATCACCCGTTATCAACTCTGGTTGTCCTTGCGAAGTGCTCTCCACTGTATTTATAAACTTAGGTAACAAGCTTGCATTCGCTGCATTTTCACTCGTGTTCGCAACTGGATATGATTCCATCTCATTTTGTTTTTCCTCGAGAGCAATATATTCCTCCTGTAATTCTCGCAGCTCAGTCATTGTGATTGTGTTCTTAACTCTGAAGATTTGAATGTATAACAGATTGGTTGCGAACATAGCATTAATGAATGATAAAATGAGATATCTCTCATCGACACGACCCGCCATGTCGCTACACATCGTCTTCTACCTCACGGTCAAATATTTCAGACTTTCACCAACCCTTTGCTTTAATCCAAATACATCTTCAATGCCAGGTCGTGAGAAATTTTTACTTATGTACGCCCCTAAAAATATAGCATGTAAATGATTGAAGGATGCTATAGTATTTTTTGGCAGGCCTTTAAACCATTTCACAGCTTCTCATGTTAAACTTGATGCAAAGTATTTGCACAATATAGCATCATGATTTTCCCATTGTAACATACATCTCAAATAAGCTTTGATATGTTGTATTGCATAAGCTGATCCATCAAAAATGCTGGTTAGTGTAGGCAAATTGTATTTTGGAGGTATTCCTTCTAATTGTATTTCCCGTGTGAATGGGGTTTTCGCAGCTTCTTCTATAGCTTCATCTAATTGTCTCTTACCTCCTTCTTTCTTATTATTTAACATTCCTCTCATTTCCGCTAGCTCTTTCAAAATTTGTTCGTTTATACTAGAATTATCTTTCATTGGCCTTTTTAACTCCGCCTCTCTTCTTCTGCGTCCATATCCGTTTTGATTCTCTTGATCATCATTTTCTTCTCGTCTTTCTCTGCGATTTTCTCTTTCATCCCTTTCATGGATTCGCACACCATTATATCTCTCATTTTCTCCTCTTTGCCGCCTTTCAGTTCTTCTTAGTACTCTATCGTTTTCATCATTGATATTAACATTATTGCGATTACTCTCACGCCTCCTTTCTCGATTATCATGATTGTTTTAGCGAATTGCCTCTTGTAATTCTTGTTCCTCCATTTCTGCTCTTAATCTTTCCCTATCGCGAGCTAGATGTGCTTGTTCAGTATAATGCCTTTCAATTTCATCCTGAATTGCTTGGTGATTTCTTTGTACTTCTCTCCCATGTAATATTCTCCTTCCTTCTTCCTGATTTTCTCCATCCTGTTGACTATTTCACCTCTGTCGGTGTCTATCTCTCTGATTTCCATCGTTTTGCCCATCTTGGAGAGCTTCACCGCTTTGGATATAATTATTTTCCCTTACTTCTCTTCTTTCGCGACGCTCCTCATCTGCATTTTGTATTTCTTCTTGAATTTCTTCATTAGCATTTTCCACAGGCACATTTCTTCTAACTTCTTCCCTTACTGATCTTGATCTTGTAGTGCTCCTTGACCTTCTGTTCTGTAACCTCATGTTTTCCATCCTTAACTCATGATTTTGTCTTGTCAGATTTGTACGTTCTTCTGTTTCTAATCGCCTTTCTTCGCGTATTGTTTGTCTCAATGCCTCTAACGCTGTAATCTCTTCATTTCCATGAATTATTCCTCCAATCATTTCTTGATCTCTCTCCTCTTGTCCATTACCTCCTAATTGCTGCTCTTCCCCTATTTTATCTGTAGAATCTGATCGCCAAGTGTGTACGCTCACTCTGTCATAATCCTCAGTTCTATTTTGTATTAGTGTATGTTGAATTGGCGATTGAACTCGATTTTCTCCATTGTTTCTTGCTTTTGCTCTTGAAGATTCTCCCATTTCATTTCTTTCTTCTCCAGCAAGTCTTCTACTCCTTCTAATAGTCGTTGGTAGTTCTGATGTATGT
This sequence comes from Papaver armeniacum, assembly GCA_023531295.1. Classification (NCBI taxonomy): domain Eukaryota; kingdom Viridiplantae; phylum Streptophyta; class Magnoliopsida; order Ranunculales; family Papaveraceae; genus Papaver; species Papaver armeniacum. Next base: position 72,193 of record JAJJWW010010995.1, read on the forward strand.
CTTCTTCTTTCCATTCTTCAATCTTAATGAATTGTTGAAAATTATATGAAATTATTTATCTATTACTTCAAATCCTTCCAAATCACAATATCATTCTTCACTCATCCATGTTTCTAGCGCCATTATGTAGTTGCAGGAAATCCCACACTACACCCCTCACAAGAATCCACACAATCAAATCATTTTAAGATGAACAATTATAAGATTTATTGATCAAACTCTAGAAATGTTACAAGATGAAAAGGGGATAAACCAAAGAATTACAATCACTCTAAACTTTCTCTCTCTTAATGACTTGCTCAACACTCGAAAAAGATCTCTCTTGCCTTAAGACTATTCGGCTCTTTATATAGGACATTACATAGTGGATGACAGCTAAGCTGTCCTTTATTTTCGGGTATGCCTTGCGAAGTATCTCAAATGTACAAATGTCAAATCTCGCGACACTCCTCAATCTCGCTACACTTTCACATCTTTCTCATGTTTTAGCTGTCGTTATCCAATACGTCGTTTTTACTTCCAACCCGCGATATCTTCGCAATGTGTCGTTTATGAATCTTGGTGTTGCAATATTCTGATCCTACAGAATTGACTGGCCTAGATTAGATCTTAGGCGGCCAACCAAGACTAACTTAATAGCGTCACACACTATTTCTCACGGCAAGTCTCATGAATTAGCTCGCCACACATGATTACCCGCCACCTAGTTTGCGCGCGATTGGTCAGAATAACTGGGTTTTGCACACAAGACCCACTCAGCAATCTGCTGCATATTTTCTACGAAAATACTCGAGACATCAAACATGTCACTGGGGGATGCTCACTGGGGTATTGGTATGGTGGTTTACGGCGTTCGGCGTGCAACGCGCCCATTACGAGAAAGTGTCAGGAAAAGACGGACAGTTAACAGAGAGAGTAGTGGGTGAAAGGGTGACCAGTCTTCCCTCATAATGGAAACGTGATAATCACCACCTTTATCACAACCCCACTTCTCCACTACTTAACTGCCTCCACTTCCTACGAGATCAGGGTGCACTCAATGACTTGTATAAATAGGATTTCAACTTATTTCAAAAAACAACACAAGTGTTATCAACACAAGTATCCAGAAAACACCAAGAACTGATAGCTTACATTCTGCAAGCTAGTCCGCACTCTGATACAAGTCATAAAACAGCCACACCTTCGTAATTCAACATTCTGATCTCAAACACCTTCTTCGCTTCCCTCCCTAAGATCAACCCTTCTACTTCACTTTGTGACCAAATTGAATCTGGAACGACCATTTCTTGGTTTAGGCCAGAGTATAACAGATTGATCTCTCGAATCTAAAAGTACTCCTGTGCAGTACATTTGTTTAGGGTTTGAATTTGTTTCTCATGAACACACCCAAATTTACCAAAAACAGCAGAATCAGTTTTTACCCCAAAACAAGAGAGATGGAAGTGGATCGATAGTTACATCAGTAAAGTTCAAATTCGGTGTGATTCTCCTATGGGTTTTATTAGACTATTCTCCTCTTGAAAAATCCCTATTGTTCATGTTGCTAGAATACACGAATTCGAAATAGAGATGAAAACACTTATGATCAGTAATGTTTGTTGATGTTCGGACTACTCCTTTGGACATGAGTTTGATGAAAATCGCAAGTACCCCTTGAAGAATTAGTGGGTTTGAATTTTTGTTTCGAAAACAAAAGAAAATCAGAATTCTTGATTTTTGATTTTGAACCAATTTTCTCTCTTTCTGTCGGACTGTTCGAAGAAGAAGAAGAAGAAGAACAGAATATAAGAGAGTTTATTTCTCTCTTTTTTATTATCACCGAACATCGTGCCGGTTCCGATTCGGTTTCACTAGATTCGGTTCTAAAGTTAGACCATGGATCCGAAACCCACTTTTCAAATGGGTTGCTTAGCCCATATTCAAAACTTGTGGGCTTTAAAAATGATGAATTTCCAAAGATACTTCTTTGTACTTTGACATTAATAGTCATTTATTCCTCTTTGGAAACAATATATGTATTTGGTATGATGACACAGATATCTGACTTGATTTTAACAGAGTTTGGACACAGATCCATATTGATATTATCTAGAGAAAAATTCATGCAGTAGTCATGAAGATATTGACTTCTTTCAGACATTGGTTCTCTAGAAACTTGTTTTATGGATTCCAGTTCCAAAATAAAGGTATCCACTTCATCCTGTAGTTGCTGACTATCAATGAGAATTTTACAGGTTTTTTCGAAAGAATCGTCTTCCTTTAACTCGTAAAGTTCGAGTTCTAAAGACAGATCACTGATCTGTTTTTTTATTTCAGCAAACTCAATGAATTTTCGACTCATTTTGTCTTTGGGATCTTCAGTGAGTCCGAGATACAATAGACATTCTTCTACGGACCAGATTTCTTTGGTACGTAGAGACTCAACAATTTTATTATTTGACATTTCCTCAAATAATTTTGAGTCGTCTAATCTTGTCATTACGTTAACTGAATCAGACATAGATTCAATTTCTTATAGGTTGGATCGCACCAAACACAGATTGTTAGATCTTTTCGTGTTTGCCAGCTCTGATACCAATTGAAAAGATGAGGTTACCCAAATATACCTCAATCTAAAACTTGGATAGTGGGTGGATTCTTGATTCCGGTTGTACTTTCATATGTGTCCTCATAGAGAGTGGTTTATTACTTATCAACCTAGAGAAGGTGGTAAAATACTTATGATAAACAATGTCACGTGTAAAATGGTGAGTCTAGACTCTAGGTACAATTCAACATACTTTTGATGGTATGCCCACTGGGTATGCGTACCAAAAAGTCGCTTCTGAACTATAGTTACGCCGGTACATGTATTAAGTACATGTACTACGGCTCTGGACTTATAATAGTTCTCCCATTATGTAAACTTGTATGCATACTATCTTGTATCCAGATTAACAGTAGTTATATATCTCTCTAATAATCAATATGAAACATTCTTGAATAACATCAATGACACATATCACTGTTCTAGGCTATTTTCAAATGATTAAATCTTGAATCATAATTAGGTTATAAACAATAAATTTTTCTAAACCAAAGTCATCAAGTATGAACAGATGTTCTTAAGCTTATATAGTCATATTTCGAGAAGATATTAAACTAAACTTGAAATTTCTATTTTGCATGTACTGTCTAATTTTAGTCATGCGACAGTGTCTCAAATATATAAAGGTGAAAACTTGAGATATATGTGTTCATTCTTCACTTACCTTTTGATGTTGAAGTTCTCCAAAGATCATGTTGATCTCCGCCTTCAAACGGTAGAACGCAGTGACATCCGATTCTCAAACTACGCACTTATATCCTAATCCGAGACCTGACTAAATGTAGACTAGAAATCAAGATATAGTTTTGACAACTAAATTTGACAACAAGCTTGAGATAGAAACACTTGTGAGTTCAACCGAGAAATGCTCTAACAATCTCCCCCTTTGTCAATTTTAGTGACAAAACTATCAATACATATGGATTAAAAAATAAAGCTTCAAAACTCCAGAATCCATCATGCTTGATTCCTTGGTTCTTCAACTCCTTGAATTCTTCGTTACTTCAAGTTGCAATGATTATGAACATGTTCATGTCAGCATTGTTGTTGTCGAAGATCCATAGCGAAAACAACTTTGAAAACAGATATTCTCAATCTTCGTTATACGGAAACATAGTATTATTATCTTCTCCAAAGTTCAATTGTATCACAACTTCGAAGTAATACTATGGTGATATAATTCTCCCCCTTAATCTATACTTACATCTTTTGCATAATAGGTGAAACCTATAGATATTTATTCACTCCCCCTTACATGATGATCCGTAAACCGTATGTATGTAGTGTGAAACTACTAATTAATTCTCCCTATTTTTGTCAATAAAAATTGGCAAAGGCACGAAAACTATGGGATCGTAATGAATTCAATCAAAAGACATTTCAAGACTTAAACGGATTATATATTAAATTTAATTTAGATGATATCATAGAGTAAAAAAATGGATTATATATATATCAACTTAAAAGGATTATATATCAACAACAATTGGAGCATATATTTCACGAGAACATGTTGTTCTTGGAGTCTCCATAATTCGTAGGAATAAATTGGATTTGTGAAACACAAATATATTGCTCAACAAGCATGACTTCTTGTGAAAGAGATGTGTGTCTTAAAGAAGAAGATATTTACCATGCAGAGCTTCAGAACTGCAAAAGTTCACGTACTAGAAAAGATACATAGAACCTAAGAAAGTTTCCACATAGATCAAAATTTTCAAAAATTTATTACTTGAGATATATATTAATATGAACAAATAAAAGATGAACATCCAAGTAATAATATTCAAATTTGATCCAGAGCCCTGATGTGCATAGTTCTTATCTCTTTTAAGGGCACATAAGACAAGATGCACATTTCAACAAAATTAAATTGTCTTGCGGTGAGCACTCTAGGTTCCTACACAGAATTTGTAATATATATCCTTCTTTATGGAACGTTTAGCCAGGACTCTTTTCTTCATTTGAGATCTTACCTTAACCTTTGAATCAATCAATATTTCATGAGAAGAAGAGTTAACTTTGTATACTTCAGGATTTGACTTTTGAACAAGTTTAAGCACATTTTCCAAACGACTAGCCCTCCGTTGTAGTTTGTTGACATACCTTAGTTTGTGTTTGTACTTGAAACATTGTGTGAGTCCATGACCCTCAATGGTACAAATAAGGACATTTCAGTTCGAAGATTGATTCACGAACAACATTAGCATATAAACAAAGAGTACCTGAAACATTAACAAAGTTTTCATTAGTATAAGAAAAATCCATCACATCCTCCAATAATTTTGATGAAGAATCATCAACCAAATTATCAAGATTGATATGAGTATTGCTACATTCCTCAAAATTGATAATTTCACACACTTGACCATTCATCCTCTTCGGAATCATAATGCTCAGATGTTTCAACAAGTGTTGCAGCCAAACTCTTGTTGCCAGTGTATTTCTTTTGATTTGGGCACTCATTGGCAAAGTGACTGAACCCTTTACAATTAATGCACTGTGGCATATCCTCATCGTAAGTATAATTAGAGTCTCTATTTATGACATAAATGTGATTATGTGGCTTAGCTGACGTATGAGGCTTTTCTCTAGTAAACCGTTTATTCTATTCCTAAGAACTTGAAAAGACGAGGGTACCCAAATATACCTCAATCTAAATTCTTTTCCACCTATAAGTCCTTTCTCCGAAAGTGATTGTATATGGAATGAGTCGAGACAATACAACTAATCGGTTCACACTTCGTTTGATCGTATATGGATACGAGATCGAGACAATACAACAACGAAGTATGTTTACTTGATAAGAGGTTCAGACTTAACCAACACAATAGGATTACTATCAAGTAAATAGGAATTAACATTTGTGTATTTTACTTCTAATTATAATAAAAACAATTATAATTGCGGAAATAGAAAAGTAAAAGATACAACAAGATTTTGTTAACGAGGAAACTACAAATGCAGAAAAACCCTGGGACCTTGTCCAGACTTGAATACTCTCAGGATTAAGCCGCTATACAAAATTAAACCAACTTCGTATAGTTGAGACCAAGCAACTAAACCTATAGTTCACCTAGTTCCGTCTATATTCCCACGCCTCCAACTTGCAATAAGTCACGTACTTGGAACAATTCCTTTGGTTCGTATTCCAAACAGTAAGGAACAACAAATCAGTTTGGTATCAACTCTTTTCAACCAAGTGATGTGAGTTCGACAAAAGGCTCTTCCGTTTATCTCAATAAACTCCTTTGTCAGGTCCTTAGATCTATCTACTAACAATTACCAAAGTAATCGTCTAGATTTTGCAATCAATACTTTGAATCACAAAGAAACGTATTGATGCCGATCTACTCAACTAATCAATCCAATCTACCACAAGGATAAACTGATTATAGTTGGATCCTCTTTAACCGAAACAAGTATTGCGCACACCAAGGATTATGAACCCAAATTAGAAATCTTCAAAGTCTTCTTTGTCTTCAAATATTCTTAGATCTTCAATAAACACCCGCACACAATCAACTTGAATCTCTTGTGATCAATCACGCACATATTCGAGTCTGTTAACAATGGATTATCACAAGACGTCTTTAGATCTACAAACAGTCTAAAGATCCCCGTCGAAACTTCAATCTATTTTGAGTGAATCTTATATCAGAAGAGAAGATTCTCAAGCATAAACAAACTAGGTGCAATCAAAGTTCAACAACCGTTAGTCAATCAAATCAATCGAAAAATAATAATAAACCGCAATTATCTAGTTTCCCACCAACGGTACTAATAGAGCTTATCAATCCCAAAGAAGTCTTTAAACCGAGCGGCCATAAGAGATTTCGCCTAATTAGGTTACTTTCCTCTCCGAATAGGCGACTCCACCAGTAACAAGACAACTAGGTAGTTTTGCTGGCTCTGAGGATTAGTTTGCTAGAAATGCAAACTTTGGTGTTTATAGACCAAGGAAGTTGGACACCAAGGAATTTCCAAAACCAAAAATATTCTCAAGATATGCAATATATTCCAGATTCGGTTTCCATAATTCCTGGAAATGCTTTGTCCAAACATTGACCGAAAAGCTCTTAGAAAATCTCATAGAAAATCTCCAATTAGTAAATGCACATTACCAATTTTTATTTTCCAAAAATAAAATTTAAAACCTTAATTAAAAGATTCTCAACTTATTTTTTGATCCGGGATTTTCCTTTAGCTATTAAGGAATATCTTTGAACAATAAAAGTTACTGCACATGTTCAAAGTATGTCGACATCTTTACTTTGTAAGTCCTCTTTCATACTTACAATCTTGAAACCGATTTGCCACACTTCCAAACGAGTTTAGAATTGGTTCATCTGACTTTCAAGAACTATGTGATTGATTAAGAACACTCAATCACAAATCATGGGTTTCACGGTTCTACCAAAACAAGTTTCGGTTCTACCTCCATGTGAGTATTGTGCATAGTCACACTAGCTTTCCGAAAATTCGGTTGACTAGGTACTAGGATCGGTTCCCCACATACTTATGGTAATTACTTGTATTTGCTGCACATGTCCATAGGTTCGGTTCCCCTTTCACTAAAAACTTGTTGCACATGTTCATAGGATCGGTTCCCCCATCTACTAAAAACGTGTTGCACCTCTTACAAGGATCGATTCCCCTTTTGTGATCGGTTGTACCTCTTTATAGGATCGGTTCCCCTTTACCTAGAGTTGGTCATACCAATAACACTAAATCGATCATACCATCTCAGGTGATTACTTAAGATTGGTTTCATTAATAAAAGTCATACCAATACAAAAGTCAGGCCTTGTGAATAGTTTTACCAAGAAAATAAACAAGTCATGAGCGGTTATACTAATCACACATATTGGTAGTTCAAAATATATCCAATGAATCACAATACCAATAAGCCTAGCGATTTCCCTTTCTATTCACGAAACAAGTTCATGAATTTACTTCCTTTAAACTAATGTAAAACATTGTTGCCTAGGATGAAATATTCACCTCATACCCATATATAATCACAATAACATTCAAACGATTATGTCGATGTCTTATATACGAAGTTCAAAATATAAGCGTTATACTTCGTATTGTATTCCTTAATACTACGTCTAACTAGAGTGTAATCATTCGTCCTTCGCAGTTATGTTTTCAATATGCACGACTTGAAAGATACGTTAGGGAATGAAACAGTTCAAGTCAAATATCACTAACCTCAAGTGGAAGGATGATGTTGTCGTTGTAGCTCCTTACTTCTTCACTTCTTCAAGTCTTCGCAATACTTGTAATGTCTCATATCCTAATACTTTCAAGCTAACCTATACGAAGTTGACTCTAGTACATAATCAAGCGACTCTTTAAATGAGTTTTGGTTCACTAAAATATGACAACCAAACTTGACATACCAACGCTTGGTGGGTTCAACCGAGCTATGCTCTAACAGAAGTTCTCTAAGTTGTCTTGTGATCAATGAAACTGAGTTATCAAGATACTCATCCTAAAAAACAGGATCAACAAGATTGTTCACAGACACTTTCACTTTTAAGAGTTCAAGTGTTTTTGAGTGCCTTGAACGTAATATCCTTTCCGACTTTGGATTGTAGTTCATGATCAAAGATCTTTAACTTTCCAACTAAGGTATTTTTGGAAAGTGGTGCAAGGTTATTTCCTTCCATGATGGCATGTTTCTTAGATTCTAATCTGGCTGGTAAGATTGGGGAATTTTTATTACAATGTCCTTTTGGGGATTAGTCTTCCCTAACACATAACATGCATTAACAATTTTAGACAACTTTTGATTAAACTCATCAAAATAATTTTCATCAGACATACGAACATTTTCCCAGTCAGAATTTAGGTTTTGAAGCCTAGCTTCTTTCTATGAGGTATCTCCTTCGAATACGGTTTCTAAGATATCCCAAGCATCTTTAGACTTAGTGCATGATGTTACATGATGCTGAAGATCTTATCTTATAGCGTGGATAATAGCATTTAACCTGTCAGAATTATGCTTTGCAGCATTTATCTCGGTTTCACTATATTCTGTTAAATCCTTCGCAACAGTGTTTCCGTCTCTAACAACTATCGGAGGATCGTATCACATTACTGCTAGAGCGTTGCTCTGTCGAACTCACAAGTGTTGCTATCTCAAGGTTGTTGTCAAATTTAGTTGTCAAAACTATATCTTGATTTATGGTCTACAATTAGTTAAGTCTCGGACTAGGATAGAAATGTATTTGAGAAACAATGGATCACGACAGTCATCATTGTATTCTACCGTTTGAAGGCGCAGATCATCCAAATATTCTGAAGAACTTCATAAACAAAAGGTAAGTGAAGAATGAACCACCTATTTCTCAAGTTATATTCACTTTTCTATCATTGAGATGATGTCGCATAACTAATTAAACTATTAAGCATAGACAAGAATTTCGAGTCAAGTTTATCTTGATATTTAATTCTCGAAATATAATGACTAAGCTTAATGAACATTTGTTCATACTTGATGAATTTTGGTTGAGGAAAATTTATTGTTCAAAATCAAAATCATGATTCAAATTTTATTATTCGAAAATAGCCGGGAACAGTAATACGTGTCATTAATGTTATTGGGGAATGTTTCGAATCGATTTAGAGAGAAATATAGAACTACTATAGATTCAAATACAAGACAGTGTTATCAGTCTGAAAGACTGGGAAAACTGTTATAAGTCTGAACCCGCATTACATTTACTCGTACATGTAGCGGAGTTGTTATATATCGACTAACACATTTGAGGTATGCATATTCTTATGCACATCATGTGAAAATATGTTTAACTCGTGAACCGTATTTGTACGCATACCCATATGTAAACCATTTTGGAACTGTGGTTACGGAACCAAGATTGGTATCCAAACCGGTACACGTACCAAAATAGTTTTGTGTTCCCGAACTCGGATTAGTACCCATACCGATACGCAAACCAAAATAGTTTTGTGAACTTCGGAACCGGTCATAGTCTTAAGGTTTCCAAACCGGTACCATATCTAAATAGTTTTGTTAACTCCGAAACTTGGTTTGGTTAAAGGTTTACAAACTGGTACACGTAGTCTGACTGTCCTGAGTCACAAACGGCTACAGTATTTTTACTTTATGTACCTACTAACCATGTCGATTATTTTCAAGTGCGATTGAATTATTTCTATGAGATAATTAGCATTTGATTAATTCTCTAAAAACACTAGACTTATTTGATCACATGATTTTGATTAAGAGATAATGTCTTATGTGTTCATGAAAATGAATATTAAGCTTTTAAGTTCAAATCGGCTAGTTTTGGCTAACCACGTCGAACATAGTCTTTGTACATGGTTCGGTTACGTTTTCACCTAACCAGAGTGTATATCTTGTTTATGTAAATCAGATTCAAAGATTCATCCAACATTGAATTTTGTTTGCTTGGTTCTAAAGCTATCTTAGCATAAACCTAAAGCAACCTATGCTTTGAATGTCTATAAAAGGGAACTTCAAGCAACCTGGATCTTTGAATCCCGACACTACTTTTTGGTGTGTCCTAGTTGTATCCAGAGTCGTCCTCTTCATAACCCTTTTAGGGTTTAGCGACTACAAAGACTTCATAGGGATTCGTGAAGCCAAGTCCAGTTATCTTTCCTTGATAATTCGCGTATCCTGATCTTGATCGATTGTTGAGCTACTCACTTGATCAAGATGGATAGAAATCATCAAAGTTCTCTTTGTATCAAACTTTGTTGATTCCACAGGATTTATACTTGTGAGGTAATTAAATAATAATATAGGATGCACTTTGGGTTGCATAAGTCTAGATTTTGAGGTTAGTTAAACTTTATATATTGCTATCGATTTCCATCACCTTTGATCAAACTATTTGATTGTAAAATGAAATCGTCTATATGATTAGGTTCAAAGTCTTCAATTGAGTTGAAGCAACTCTTAGTTGGTGTCACGTTAGCTAATAGCGCGTTTGGATACAAATCTGCTTTTGACTTCTGCTTCTCCAGAAGTAGAAGTCAGAAGCAAAACTATTTTTCTTCACAAAAAGCTGACTTTTCTGCTTCTAGAAGTCGTTCTGAAATATTATTTCCAAACTGACTTCTGACTTTTTGACTTTCAGAAGTCGAAAAGCAACTTCTGAGTGTGCATCCAGACACGCTATAATAGCGCGTTTGGATAAAATTTTGCTTCTGACTTCTGCTTCGGAGATATTTTTCTTCACAAAAAGTCGACTTTTCGGCTTCTAGCAGTCGTTTTGAAATTCAACACCCAAACTGACTTCTTGCTTTTTGAATTCTAGAAGTCAAAAAGTTACTTCTGGATGTGTATCCAAACGCGCTGTAAGGGAATCAATTGCATGGAGTCCTGCTGGGATTCAATAGGCGTAAGGAGCACGACTGTACCTTAATCGATGGGATACCTTTTAGGGATCAACTACATTCCATTCTGAAGTTAATTTGTAATAGGCTAGTGTCTATAGCGGCTTAATACAATTTGGTGTTCAATCTGGACTAGGTCCCGGGGTTTTTCTGCATTTGCGGTTTCCTCGTTAATAAAACTTCTGGTGTCTGTGTTATTTCTTTTTCCACATTATATTGTTTATCTTTATAATTCAAAATATCACAGGTTGCACGTACGTTGATCAATCATAGTAGATACATCCGACCTAGTTTGTTGGATACAACTTGATTGATTCTTGGACGTTGGTCTTCGATACCGTCCAAGTAATTTCTTTGTGATGGATTTGATTCTGTAAACGTTATAATCGTAAGAGAGAGAGAATCTAGATATTATTCCTTGATTGAGTTAAACTCTCGGAATTGTATTGAGTTTGTCCATACAGATTGCCTAAGAAAAAAGTGGTGGTGTATTTTGGTACCCCCCGCGTTTTCAATTACTACAAGTTTCCTTGTCTGAAAGTCACGGACTTGTAAAAATGAATGCATAATAATTTTCCACCATAAGTAATTTGTACCATCAAATATTGGCGGTACGTTTATCGAGATTGCACTCATGTCCATATAGTCAGATTACTTCAAACAAAGACTTGTTAGGTCTTAATTAAATGTGTTTGCCTGCTCTGATACCAATTAAAAACGTGGGGGTACCAAAATACACCACCAACTTTTTCTTGGGCAACCTGTATGGACTAAACTCGAATACAATTCCGAGAGTTCAAATTATTGAATCTCAATCAAGGAATTATATGAAGAGCTTATATCTTTTTCTCTCACAATCAGAAAGTTTACAGAACCAAATCCGTGAACCTGATTATGCGTGAGAGTACTTGGACGATTCCAAAGATCAACATCCAAGAATCAATCAAGTCGTATCCAACAAACAAGGATGGATATATCTACTTTGATTTATTAACATACAACCTGTGATATTTCAATTGTAAAGTTAAACAATATAATGCGGAAAAAGAAATAACACATATACCATAAATTTTGTTAATGAGGAAACTACAAGTGCAGAAAAATCCTGGAACCTAGTCCAGATTTGAACATCAAACTGTATTAAACCACTCGTACATTAGCCTACTACCAATTAACTTCGAACTGAAATGTAGTTGAGACCGAATTAAACCCTCACAACAATTCAGTTACAGTCGCGCTCCTTACGCCTCCTGAATCCTAGCATGACTAGATGTCCTTTACAGCCTAAGAGTTGCTTCAACTCAATTGAAAACTTTAAACCAATCTGCCTCCCATAGATAAGCCTACGTGTGATTTCCGTTATGATCAAATCAAGGTGAGGTATGAAATCGATTACAACAGACAAAGTCTAGCAAACCTCAAAATCCGGTCTTATGACTCGCGAATAGCAGTCTAGATTATATTCACCTCACAAGTCGAAACTTGTGGAATCACAAAGTCTGAGACGAAGATACTTTATGATTTCTATCTACCTTGTTTGAGTCAGCAACTCAACAATTAAAACAAGATCAGGATACTCGAACTATCAAGATAAATATAATTGGACCTGGCTTCACGAATCTCCAGGTGAAGTCTTTTTAGTCGCTAAACCGTATAAGGGTTTTCAGGAGAGGACGACTCTAGCTTACAGGTAGGACACAAAAAAATAGTGTCACAGATTTAAAGATCCCAGTTGTTTGAGGTTCTCCTTTTATAGACTTTCTAGGTCAAGGTTGTTTTAGGTTTAAGCTAAGATAGCTTTGAAACCAAGCGATCAATAATCACCGTTAGATGAAAAACTTGACTTTGAGATTAACATAGTAGAATATACACTCTGGTTATGATGAACCGTGACCGAACCGTGTTCATGTAGGTTATCCAAAACTAGCCAATTGAACGATAAGCTGAACCATTTTCATATAATACTTTAAGACTTTTCTTGAATCATTCATATGATCAAAAATGTCTAGATAGTGTGTTTAGAGAGTTGTTCAACTTCCGATTATCTTATAGAAATAATTCTGATGCACCTGAAACTATTCGACAAGGTAAGTACGTGTATTGTACCTGTTCGTGAATGTTCTTGTCATAGTTAGTGTACCGGGTATGGATACCCTAAAGACAAAGACGAGTTCAGGAACTCACAGATCTTTTACGGTATGCGTACTGCGTATGCGTACGTAATTTAGTTTTGAAACAAGGAGATCCTTTTTCGATTTGCATACTAGGTATGTGTACATTTCCTAGTTCACAATGAACATACTTTTGATGGTAATGCATACCGAGTATGCGTACCAAAAAAACGCTTCCGAACTATATCTACGCTGGTACGTGTATTGGGTACATGTACTGCGGCTCTGGACTTATAACAGTTCTCCCAGTATGTAAACTGGTATGCATATTGTCTTGTATCCAGATTAACAGTAGTTATATATCTCTCTAATAATCAATATGAAACATTCCCGAATAATATCAATGACACATATCACTGTTCCAGGCTATTTTCAAATGATTAAATCTTGAATCATAATTAGGTTATAAACAATAAATTGTTTTAAACCAAATTTATCAAGTATGAACAGATGTTCTTAAGCTTATATAGTCATATTTCGAGAAGGTATTAAACTTAACTCGAAATTTCTATAATGCATGTAATGTCTAATTTTAGTCATGCGACAATGTCTCAAAGATTGAAAGGTGAAAACTTGAGATATATGTGTTTTAGTCTTCACTTACCTTTTGATGTTGAAGTTCTCAAAAGATCCTGTTGATCTTCGACTTCAAACGATAGAACGCAATGATATACGATTCTCAACAACACACTTCTATATTAATCCGAGACTTGACTAAATGTAGATTATAAATTAAGATATAGTTTTGACAACTAAATTTGACAACAAGCTTGAGATAGAAACACTTGTGAGTTCAACCGAGCAATGCACTAACAGAGAGTCATAGCAATGTTAAACATAATTAAAAAATAAGTCTTTTAGCATCTGCTAAATTTTACTTGAACAGTTGGCCAGACGGTTCATGACACGTAAGGCTAGATCACGAGTCAGGGAGCTAAGGTTCGTGAACCGGGTTCTCCAATCCTTACTCGACTCGAGAACTCAGATGTACAATGTTCGCGATCTGGGTTTGCCAACCGTACTTGGCTTATGAGATCATATGGAAACAGCTCGCCAATCGGGTTCGGCAACCTTAAGCCTTTTATACCCACACCAAAAAAATTAGTTCACCACGGTTTGCCAACTGGTTCATGAACTATTCCCAGCTGAATTTGTGGTTTGCGAACTAGTTCGTCTACCTTACCTTTATTTCTGAAACTCAGATATCCATGGTTTGCAAAGTTATTTGCCAACCAACCCTGAGCAACAATATCAAAAGTTTATGAATTTCTCTCTTATGATGTTTGAAACATTCCCAAATGATTGTATGTGCTATTTTCAATTGATCCACAAATTAAATCTCAAACAATAAATCTTTTTGAACTAATATTGTTAAGGGCTCTTTGAATATCTATGCTAGAATCATATTTTCGAGATTTTTAAAAAGATAAGCTTGACTCGATATTTGTTCTTTATAAATCTACTAGAAGTCATACGACATAGTCTCAACAGATTGAATGGTAAGATAGTGAGTAAAATAGAATGGTTCAGTCTTCATGTACCTGATATAAAAGTTCTTCAATTGTCTTCGTCGATCTTCAGTCTTCGAGGGTGATGTCTGATAATTAACTACCAAATTCTAACCTTGTCCGAGACTTGACTTAGTAGACTAGAAATCAAGATATAGTTTCGATCTACTAACATTTACAACAAGCTTGAGATAGCATAACTTGTTGGTTCAACCGAACATTTCTTTAACAGTATCCGATAAGAATATCCAGATATCCATATCCCATAATTATCCGACAGATTTTTAAAATTGACATTTGTATCCGTTCCGCTAAGGTTAACAAATATCAGATAGTATACCCATAATTATCCGTAATACTACATTTTACTTAAAAAAACACATAATTTTCTTATTTGTCTTTAATCGTTTCTTCTTTTAGTGATTCTATAATCATAACACCAGATTAGTTTTGATGATTTTGTCATTCCATTTAAATCAAAATCATTAACACATATCAAAAATAAGATATATCTTAACTTAATAATAATTTTTTATATATGTATTTATGTTATCGGATATCGAATAATTATCCTATAGGATATTAACAATTGTATCTATATCCGATAAGAAAAACCATCTGATATGATATCCATATCGGGTATGTAACTACTATTCATCTATTAGCACAACTAATTAAATTAAAAGACAAAGCAATATGTAAAACATGATGTAGATTAAAATCATAAGCAAATGATAAATGACAAAGAAAATAAATAAAGATCGACACAATCATATACGCGGATCGACAACAGAATGTCTATTTCCATGGGTAAATGAAGGTTAAAGTGTCTATTGATGATTGTTGAGTTACATTGATGGAACTCGTCGTTTTAGAATGAAGTCTAGTGAATTTGTTTAGAATAGTCAAAAAAGAAAAAAGTCCCCTTCCCAACCTAGTCGCTTCTGGTTATATGGGAGAGGTGGAAGTGATAAATTACGCAATAGTCTTTAACTTAAGATTGAAGTGATAAATTACACAATGGTCTTTAGTTTAGGATTATAGTAGTTTTGGAGTTGATATGGTGCATGCCGTTATCGAGTTATATCTAGCTTCGACTGTTAATCGCTCTCCACGTGTTGAGGTATATAATGGTGTCTACACGGTATTCAATATCCTAAATTTTCGGTAACGACACGGATGTCGGATACACATGTAAATGTGGAAGGATGGTTTGAATCCCAGACTTGGACAAAGGAGGTTCAGGTTCGACTCTCCTCAGCTTCATTTTGGAATAAAAGAATTACACTTCAACCAGAGTGGTAGCTAGGAAAAATAGCGAGTGAATTGGCGACCCTGACTCAGCAAAAATAGTCTGCACTTTCAATTCAGTATCTTTATTCCATTACCACTGTCTATGATTTAGTTTTCAATCTCGGCATGATTTTTTCAATTTTGTTCATTAATGTTTCAATAGAAGCCTCTCTATCTAAATTCTAACTCTTTTTCTTGTTTTAATTTTATTTCATATTTCAATTTGAAAAATGGTTTTCTAGTTAACCTAATTTCTCCTCTATTGTGTTTACATGTTGTTCTCTCCTCAATGGCGTTTGCCTTCTTTGAAGTTGTGATTAAAGTGTTTGCTCTGTTAGTTCAACTGCTTTTTGAAGCACAGTTATACCCATTGTTCCAATATCATGAGAGCCACAAACTGAGTTGGTACCGATCCAATTCCAAGTTGAAAAGTCAAAGAAAGAAAAGGCAAAAGAAAAGGAAATTTGAATTTCAAAAACACAGAGATAAGTTTGGTAACAGAATCCTAATTCTTCTCATTGACTTACTAGTCACATATTTTGTTACCGTAAATATGAAGATTTGCCACAAACAGTTTATATCTCCTCACCAGATATCTTGGTTAGGAGTTTCCTAAATTGATACTGAAAACCCTAATAATCTTAGGTTGAGTATCCATCCATAGGTATAAATATTGTACCCTAATTCAAAGTGGAGAAAGTTTCAATAACAATACCAAAAGAATCATGACAACTACCAATGGAGAAAATGTTATTGATCTGGCAGAAAGATTCAGGCTTGCTGCTCTGGAATTGGATGAGGATAATGATATGCAACTTCAAGTATCAGAAGAAGAACTCAACAAAGTGACTGTTGATTGGAATAACTGTCTCATTGGCATGATAATAATGGAGGAATGATCTATGGGGTTCAAAGAAGTTGAACACCATATTAAGTTCACTTGGCATTTCATTCCTGAAGGTGAGGTAAAAGTGGTGGAGATTGAGAAAAACATCATGGTGTTCAAGTTTAAAGAAGAGGAGATGAAAAAGAAAATTTTTATTACCAAACCATGGAGTATTAACAGTTACTTGGTCATTCTTCATAATTATACCTCCGAAGTCATTTACAAAGATATAGATTGGGACCATCAATGTTTCTGGATCCAACTCAAGAAATTACTTCCAGAGCATATGAATGTGATCTCTATAACAAAAATTCGAAAACTATTGGGAAAGGTAGTAGCTATTGAACCTGAAGATGTTATTCCATTTGATAAGGAGGGAGTTAAGGTCTGTGTTTTCCTTGACATTAATAATCCCCTGAGGAGAGGAGTCATGGCAAAGACTATTGCAGGCTACACAAGGTGGATCAAGTTTTTCTATGAGAAGAATCCACATAACATCTGCCCCAGCTGCTACATTATAAAACATACCAAAGGTGCCTGTAAAGCAGCTACTGACTTCCTTGTCAAAGATCATAATAAACCCTACTTCTTGGGTGTGCAAAATACTGCTGGGAAAAAGTTTCTTAATGAAGCAAGTGGTTCTGAGATTATCCCTATGGTACAAAAGAAGAAGGAATAAAAGAAAACTCAGTTTGTCCCTCCAAAGGATGGTATTCTTCTAATCTCAAGGGTAGATCAATCAGTTCAAGAAGATGAAGGGGATGTGTCTGGCAGATTGGGTAAAAGGCTAAGGACAACAAATGCTCAAGAAAGAACCAATGTCACAGATATTGATGGCTCTCATGACAAGGAATAATTGGATCTAACAACTACAAAAGAATCACAACAGAGGAAAAACAATCCAAATGCACAATAGGGGAGCATAAGGTATTTCCCACAAAATCCTTTTACAATCTATTTTTTCTGCTTGAATCTGATAAAGCTTGCATTAGTTTTTTAAATTATTTCTCAATCATGAAGGTTTTATCTTGGAATGTTTGTGGATTTGGAAATAAAGACACTAGAAATCATCTTCACATGCTCATTAGATCCCAAAACCCAGACATTATCTTCTTAACTGAAACCAAAAATCAACAAAAAAGAATGAGCTTTCTCCTTAAAAGATTCAGATATCCAAATATCACCTACCTAAACCCTATAGGCCTATCTGGTGGTCTGTACTTACTCTGGAAGGATGGAATTGATCTTAAGATCATTGATATGCGGCTTAACATGATAAATTGTATAGTAAAATTAGATAGTCAAAATTCCAGCTCCTTGCTGACTTGCTTGTATGGTGCTTTGAATGGCAATGACAAGGATAGACAATGGACCCACCTAAGTCATATTAGACAAAGTAATAACAATCCTTGGATAGTCATAAGAGATCTTAATTTCATTCTTAACAGTAGTGAAAAAGAAGGTGGTAATCTTCCCAACCAAAATGAGATTGATGATAACAATGCTTTATTGTTCAATTATGGTCTTAGCAGTATGCCTTACATAGGTAATCCCTTCACATGGTCTAATAGGAGGAGTGGTAATGAGCTCATACTAGAAAGGCTGGACAAGGTTTTAATTTCCTATGATTGGAATGACCTCTATCCTCATGATGCTTTATATCATCTTACTGTTTTAGGTAGTGATCACTTTCCTATTATGCTAGTAACTAGTAAAATGGAGTGCAGTACCAAGAGGCCTTTTAGAGTAAATAGAGCTTGGTTTAGAGATCCCACTTGTGCTGAACTCATTAAAACTGAATGGAAATGTACTACGAATGGCTCTGATGCCTTTAAACTTGCAAATCACCTACACCATACCAAGATTGAACTTAGAAATTGGAATTATCATCACTTTGGGAATATTAGTACTCAGATTGCCAACTTAGAATCTCAGTTGTCTGATCTTACTAGAAATAATAATAACCAAAATGCTGATAGAATAGCTGACTTGACTAAGATCTAAAATACTTGTATGATGTGGAAGAAGACTTTTGGAAACAGAGAGGCAAGGAAGAAGCCATGTTGCTAGATGACAGAAACACAACTTATTTCCATCAAAAAATAAATTTTAGGAGACAAAGAACTCAGATTGAGTCCCTGCAAAACAATCTAGGGCTATGGTTAGATGATAAGAAGGATATTGAGGAAGAATTACTTAGACATTTTAGTTACATGAGTAGGACTTCTCATCCCCCTGTTCTAACTCCTTTCTTAGTAACATAAATGCTTGTATCTCTGATCAGGATAATAGTATGCTGACTGCTGTTCCTTCTTGTGAGGAGATTAAACAAATTATCTTTGCTATGAAACCTTGGACTACTCCAGGTCCTGATGGTTTCCCCCTGGCTTCTACCAGTTGATGTGGGACACAATAGGACCTGAAGTAGTCAAAATGGTGCAATCTTTCTTTTACTCTCATCATATCTTGAAGCAATTGAATCACAACTTTACTACTTTAATTCCTAAAAACAGGTGCCCCAAGGGTGCTATAGATTTTAGGCCTATAAGTTTGTGCAATGTAACTTATAAAATAATTTCTAAACGGCTTGCTTCTAGATTGAAATGTGTGATTGATAAGATCATTTCTCCAGCTCAAACTGCTTTTATCTCTGGTAGGTTAATACATGATAACATTGTTATTTCCCATGAATTAATTCACTCTATGAAAAAGACAAAAGCCCAAGATGGCTGTGTAGCTATCAAACTAGACATGTCAAAGGCATTTGACAAAATTGAGTGGTCTTTTATTCTAGATAGTCTAAGGAAACTTGGTTTCTCCAATGATTGGTGTAACATGATTAATCAATGTATTTCAACTATCTCTACCTCTATTTTGTTGAATGGTGCACCAGGTAAAGTTTATTACCCTCAACGAGGTTTCAGACAAGGAGATCCTTTGTCTCCTTACCTGTTATTCTTTGTATGAAAGCTTTATTCATAGGTTTGATTCAAGCTGAAAAGGCTAATCTCATACATGATTTTAAGGTTAATAAGCATTTCCCTTCTGTTTCTCATTTGTTTTTTTGCTAATGACTGTCTGATTTTCGTTAAAGCTAGAACTAGAGATGCTAGAAATTTAGCTTCTTTAATTGACCAATTCAGTAAATTTTCAGGAAAAGCTGTAAACTTTGAGAATTCGACAATTGCTTTTAGTGCTAAGGTACCTAGTAATGTTAAAAATGAGATATCTAATATCCTCAGGATTAAAAGAATGTCTCTTAATGAGAAATACTTGGGTGTCCCTCTCCTTCTTCAAAAAAAGAAAACTGAATCCTTTGGGAATTTACTAAATATCACTAAGGGTAGGTTAGCTAATTGGAAACCTACATACCTTGCTCTACCTGGTAGAACTGTAATGACCCAATCTGTCCTAGGTAGCTTAGCTAGCCACCATCTTGCTGATTTTCCAATGCCAAAGGAGTTGACTGACAAAATGGATAGCCTACAGATGAGATTTTGGTGGGGAAAGAAAGACAATGAAAAAAGATATTTTCCTAAAGGCTGGAAGGATATATCTTTTCCTAAAGACCTAGGTGGTCTATACATTAGAATAACTGATGTTCTTAATCTTTCTCTTTTAACCAAACTAGCTTGGAGATTAGTTGAAAACCCTGATGATCAATGGGCCCAAATTATAAGAGGTAAATATTTTGCTAACTCTAATGCTTTGAATGGTAATGTTTCTCAACAGGGTTCCTGGATTTGGAAGGGGATTTGCACAGGTTTGGAATTTGTTAAGAAATTTTATGTTTGGGAAATTGGAGATGGGAAGTCAGTGCATATTTGGAAGGATAACTGGATCCCCAACATGCATAAACCACCCATCTTCTAATTTATATTCTTCTAATATGGTTTATGTCAGCCAACTGATTGATAATGATCTTAAGTGTTGGAATGAGAATACCATTACCACTCTTTATTCCTTTCTCTGGTCGGAATAAATTAAGATGGGAACCTAGTAATAATGACATTTTTACTGTCAAATCTGCTTATAGAGTAATCCTACAGGAAAACCTTACTGTTACTCCTAGTAAGAACAACATGTATATAAACTGGAAAGTTTTTTGGAGACATAAGTTGCCACCTAGAATACAACATTTTATGTGGAAATTCTTGCATAGTTGTCTTCCAACAAAAACTAGACTTGCTAGGTTCACTAAACATCATGATAATACTTGTTCTTTTTGCAGCCAAGGCATAGAAAGCCCTCAACATCTCTTCCTTGACTGTAGTATTACCAGGAATGTTTGGATGAAGGTTAACAGTGTCCTTTTGTCACAGATTCTGAATTTTAATGTGTATGATTGGGTAGTAAAATTCTTTATGACAAGTAGTAAAAATATAGTGTTGGATTTCAGTTTGTATGAAACTTCAGCTTTCTGTCTATGGCACATCTGGAAAGTCAGATGTGCAAAGGTTTTTGACAATATAAACATCGACATTGAGAATATTGCTACTTCAGTCCATACTCAGTTGAATGATTGGAAAAGAACACAGATCACACAGTCTCAACTACACCAAGTTGCTAGACATTTATAACATCATTGGTCTTCACAGCCTGTGCATGTGATTAAGATTAATTTTGATGGCTCTTATGTAGATGCTAATAGTATGTCTGGTTGGGGACTAATATGCAGAAATGTTTCAGGTGATTGCGATGGACTGCGAGGAGGTACATCTTATGAAATAGATCCGGAGCAAGCTGAAGCTCGTGCTTTGTTGGAAGCTGTCATGTGGGCTAAACACAAGGGTCTGAAAGGAATCCAGCTAGAGGGTGATTGCGTTAATGTAATAGAAGCACTGAAAGGAAGGCAGTCGGCAGTTAAATGGACTTCTTTTAATTTGATTAAGGACGCTCTATATATCTTAAATTCTTTTAGTTTTTGGTCTTGCAACTATGTGCACAGAGATGCAAACCACTTAGCAGATTCTCTAGCTAAGATGGCAAGAACTCAATTATTTTCTTTTCACCGGGAAAACATTTATCCTGTCCGGATTGAATTGCTAATTCAGCAGGATAAACAAGCTGTGTAACAACATCACTTGTAATAAAAGTTTCCTTTTCCTATTAATATAAAAAAAAAACAAACACGGATGTCGGATATTGGGTTATAGGTCTCGACAAGACGGGCTGATTCGACCCCGTCCTAGATTTCAACGATGATACTCGCATGTGCCACCCATTTTCAAATCCAACGTTCTCACGTGTCATGTTATTTTTCAAAATTGAAATTTCAATAAGTGGAAACAAAAAAGCCCCAAATCTCCACCTCTTTCTTTCTCTCTCTTTCTGGTTCGAAGCTCGTTCTGGAAAAACCCTATGGAAACCCTAATATATGATTGTGTTCAATCTAGTCTTCGCCATTTCCTTCCTCGAAATGCAATTTTTCTCTGTGAACGTCTCTGTGCAGAGTTTCCATCTGAGGTTCGTTCATTCATACGTATCTTTCTTCTCCTCATTTAACTTGATAATAACAGATTCATTCTTGAGTTTTAGGGTAAAATTTAGATGAAATTGTTGTTTCTAAAAGTAATTTCTTAGGGATTTTTTTGAATTTATTTTTGCTTACTTCTGAGGTTCTGGTAGTTTGATTAATTTCATATTTTGAAATTTTGCTGTGAAGAAGTGAATACTAGATTATTGTGAAGAGTTACAAGTTTGAGCTGATCTGCTGGGAATGCCAGTTAGTGGTAACATTAACATAGTTTGAAGTGATAATAACCAGTTCTTGTGAGTTAATCTTGGTTATGAGGGAAAAGTTTTGTGTTAGGGTCTACTGCTCATGATTGTTGTTAAGATGTAACACGGAAATAGTATGTTTATGGAACGTGGACCGTGATGTACTAGCAGCCTATTGAGATTTGATTGGATTGACACCTGAATTTTTATACTACTTGGCGTATTTTTGGTGGTAAAGGCGTAGTTGAGTGACTGGCTATATCATGCTTTTAGATGGATTTTTGTGTGTTTTATGCTCTTCCGCTGTTACTGTGTATACCTACTCTAATAATTACGCTGAAATGCAGTTGAATTTGCAATTATTGGCTAGCTGTTACCTGAACAATAATCAAGCATACTGTGCGTATCATATTTTGAAAGGTATGATATTTTGTATTAGTTTTTTCTTTTATTTTTCTTTTCATTATTTAAGGTTCACTCTAATGGTTCTTGTTTATGCATCTGACCTTTTATCTGTCTGTGAAGGAACACAATTGGCCCAATCCCGCTACTTGTTTGCGATAGCATGCCTTCAGATGGATCTTTATAGTGAGGCTGAAGGGGCTTTAAGCCCGACTAATGAGTCTACAGCAGAGGTATAGAGCAAATTCAGATTGATCAATTCAAACTTTCAATTGCATGGCATTCAGGAAATAAAGGCTTATATTTGGCTTTAATCTGTTATATCCAGTATTGGTTAAACTTTGTGATTTTTGTATGTGTGTTTATATAGTTATACTTATATTTCACTGAATGCTCAACTCATTTTTGATATGAAGGTTCCAAATGGTGCAGCTGGTCATTACCTTCTTGGGCTTATCTATAGGTCTGTTCTTCATTTTATAATTTTCCCAACGTCAAACATTTTTTTATCTAAGTCCCATCTTTTAGCTGGTTTACCATAACCTTCTCTTCTCTTCCACTGAAATAATTTATGAATATGGTCGTACAGATATAATAATTTAACAACTATTATTTGTCCTCTCCCATGACTAAGTATTTATGGTCCTCTCCCATGACTAAGTATTTAACAACTATTATTTGTCCTTGTTGCAACCTGAACCTCTTTATGGTTGCTGCTGTGGAGTTGAGATGGGATCCAGATTTTAGACCTTAAACAAACCACTTAACATTGTATAATTATGCTTGAAGAAAAATCACAACTGTAGCCTAACCTTAATGATTTTTATTTATTTATTTATTTATTGTGTGTTCCTCAAAACATGCTCAGTGATTTGTATAAGTATGGTTGTAGTCAAATCAAAATTGCAGCCTAGCCAAATTGTGTGTGTGTGTGTGTGTTTTTTCTCTCTCTCTTCTTCTTTCTCTTTGTGGCTTATATCAAGCCCACGGGTGGTTCATTCAAAAGTAATCTACAATGTTACATTCATTTGACTAAGTTTGAAAAAAAAAATTAGCCTTACAAATGAAACTTTTATTCATTGCAGGACACATGCTTAATTTTTACATTGTTATATTTGATGGTTATGCTGAGTAGTTTATATTTCTACTTGTACTTTATTCTATCCAGATTGTATTTTCTTCTTTGTCTTATCAGGTACACTGATCGAAGGAAAAGTGCAGTAGACCACTTTAAGCAAGCTTTATCCATAGATCCTCTACTATGGGCTGCATATGAGGAGCTGTGTATCTTAGGTTAGTACCAATTGTATACAAACTTGCAGCTTCTTTCTGCAGGAGTGCACACACTTAACTTGGTTTTGAGATTTATGTAGTTATTATATTGAATTTATGAGCATAAATACTTCGTGACTACTTTCAACTTTCTAATAGTCCAATCGCGCATGTCTAAACTATCAATTTTATATTTCAGGGGCTGCTGAAGAGGCAAACGATGTCTTTGGTGAAGCAGCTGCTCTGTGTATTCAGCAACAATATGTGCATCAGAACTTGCAGACTGCCAATGACGATAATGGTGTAGTTTCCTCTAAGACAATTGGTTTAGAAGATTCAAGTGCAAGACAAATGAGGCATTCACATGGAAACAACCTTCGTGAAGTACCTCATAATTACCATGGGGTTATAGGTGGTGTTCCAGGTGGTCAACCTCTAAATGGTGGTTCTTCAAGTGTGTCACTTTATAGTACTCCTTCTCCAATGATATCGCAGGTAATCTAGCTCTCAATTATTTGCTGATTGTTAGAGCCTAGTGCGATCAGTTTGTTTGTTAACTGCATTGTCTCAACGTTAGCTGTTATATATATATAAAAGCTATTATCATTATCTCAACACTAGTGAAGTTGGGAATCAACACTAGTGAAGTTGGGAATAAAGAACTGTGTCAAGGGAAAGCCACGGTAGAAGAATGAATAGAAAGGTCAATGGTTTATTCGAAAAAAATAAATTTACCTTAGAATTACTTGATTTCTTTACCTTTTTTAGTTGAGTCGGAGAAGATTACTGTTTTCAATGAAATTTCAAACTTGACCAGAATATCTAGAAAGGCCTAGCTTTTTATTTATCCTGCTTGTTTAGATAGTGCTGGCTACAAATGATTGTGGCAGGACGCGGAAGATGCATCTTTGTGCTTATGTTGTCTTTGGAGGAGTTGCATTTGATGTTTGATGATTTATTTTTACCGTTTAGAATTCAGTTTCATGTAACCAATTCATGTATCCTACCCCTGTGCATACAATGAATTAGACATCGGTTCCTTGACAGGTTCAGTACAAATTATAGTTATACGGAAGCGGGTTTATATACGTTTCATTGTTAGCCACTGGAGCCATTCTAAAAAGGGAGAAATTAGCACTACTTGGTGAAATAGGTTCCTTCAGAATCAATTTCGAACCATCTGCTGTAGGTTGTAACAATCCGAGCGAACCCACTACATCAGCACCCTTTCGACGTTGAACAAATGCATGAATTTCCGTTCAGCTAGCACTAAAAAGGGTTTGGTTTAGGGATTGGGGAAACTGTCGCTACTTCCTGTTCTGCTGTACCCTTTTCCCACATTGGTGATTCCAAGTGAAAACTTAGTAGTTACTTAGATTAGAAGAAGAAATAGTATTTGATAATACAGTATTCTACTATATTCATCACCTCATCATGATGGGCAGTTTAGATCTAACTTTTACATATCAGCTGACCTGGTTCCATTTATCGGTTGTCCATGTTATCTGTATCTTCTTTTTTGCCTTTTTTTTTTTTTTGAAAAAGTGCCAGTTCTTAAATTTTTATATGTTACTGTGCTCATACAACTGACTGCTCGATGATGAAACAGTATTTGATAATACAGTTTAGTAGTATAATAATATATTCACCTCGTTGCGATGGGCTGGTATAGACCTAACTCTTCTATATCTTGCAGTTGTCAGCTGCTGCTCCACCGCCTCTATTTAGACAGCCAAATCAAAATAACCTGGGTGGTGAAAGCTCTCCAAGATCAGTTGTGAACTCTACAATTCAAGCCCCTCGGAGGAAGTTTGTGGACGAAGGAAAACTAAGAAAGGTTCTCTTTTATTTTTATCCTCTTTAGGCAACTTTCTGTTATAAATCAACATAAACATTAAAATGCCGCTAGCTAGAGGAAAATGAGAAGGAAATTAGTATCAAACCTCCATAATTGGTTCCCTAATACAATATGTAGTCTACCTACTCATATATATCACCAGTGCTTGTGTACCTGTCTGATACTTCAGTAGCAGAATAATTGCATGAATAATGGCTCAAAAGATCTGGGTTTTAACATTGCAAGGTGGCATTTGTTAAGAAGCCAAATAGCCTTATGCAAAGCAAGTTTTCTTAATTTCTTGTCGCTGGAGGAACTTAAGGATGTTCTGATTTTAATTAGTTACCATACTGGAGCGCAACCTATATGACTCTCATTTTCTTTTGGTGTCAGTCAGTTTCTGCTATTTTTCACGGGCTTTCCAATTATATTGCTTATTATCACTTTTAACTGTCTTTCAGATGGTTCCTTTATTACTCACTACTTATCTTCTCTCATTTTTGTATTTCTCAAATTTGAGTCTTCTTTTCTCCCATGCCTTCTTTGACTGATTTTCCTATAGTGGCCTTGGCATATCCCCAGATGTTGTTATTGAATGGGCATGCTCCTAATAAACTCTCCCTCAAGTTAACTTTGTAACTGCATTTGTTCTTATTTTATTTATATTAGGAACAATTGGAAATCCCATGTCTGTTTGGTAATGTTTAGTTTCTTGAGCTATCTGGACCAATAAGTCAATAATTTTTTGGTACACTATTTGTCTGTAAATATTAGTGAATGTATAAGCTTGCAATCTTTCTGAATTTAGTATGATTATTTGTTATTTCAGGTTTCCGGTAGGTTATTTGCTGATTCAGGACCTCGCCGAAGTACAAGACTTGCGGCAGACATGGCAGCAGGCACAAATTCAAACACCACACAAGTTGGAGCTAATGGAACTAGTCATTCCTCTACTAAGTATCTTGGAGGGCTTTCATCATCATCTAGATTAAGCTCAGCACAAATTCGTTCGGTCACACTTCGAAAAGGAGGATCTTGGACATCAGAAAGTTTCGAGGAAGGTTGATATACTACTATTTTTCTTGTCCAGGAATTTTTAGTTTCTAACACAAGCATAATTTCGAGTAGGTTCCCATTGATTATTAAACTCTGAGATAGATTTGAAGATAGTAATTTCTGTGAGCAAATTTAATTAGTGTTTAGGTAGCACCACTGACCCTCTGTGTTTAGACTTGTTATTTGGATCATGTTGTAAATGAACAATTTATTCAACTCTAAACTTTCTGCATACTGTGCGAGTCAGGGAGTAATTTTGGTGACCTCTTACAGGTTACATATGTATTGACCAAGTCAAAGTTTAAAATATTGTGCAGATTCTATCTTCTTTAGAATTTTAGTTTGCTTCTTCAATGGAGATTTTACATTGGTCATGAAGTGCACTTTCACGAGTAATAAGTTGTCATGTACAGAGTGCATTCAGAAATGTCAGCATCATGAGCTTTTGATTGAATTCAGTTGTTGTTGTGTGTAGCCCCTATCTGCATTGTGATTTTTTTTTATGTTAGGAGCTTAACACTTTCAATTTTTTGTAGGAAGACGGTCCGAGGCTTTTGATGATGCTCGTCTGGATACTACGGCTACGACGTCTGTTGCATCTTCATCAGGTGACGACAGAGCCGCCGAACCGGAAAGAACAATCATGCCAATGACTGGAGTTACTGCAAGTTGCTCGAGAGGCATTTCTGGTGTTTTGGAGGTACTACGTCTATTGAGGACTCTCGGAGAAGGATACAGACTTTCCTGTATGTATAGGTGCCAGGTAATGCTTGCTGATTGCTGGAAAAGGAATCTTTGCTGTTCCTTTTTGAATTTAGTTTGTTCATTTTATTTTATTTTTGCATTAGTACTCCTGATGATAAATTTTGATGTTCATTGTCTCTGAGTCGATTAGGATGCCTTGGATGTTTACCAGAAGCTTTCAAGCAAGCAGTACAATACAGGATGGGTGCTTTCACAGGTACTACTTCGAGAAATGAAGTTCTCTTATTTGGTGTTATTATAAAGACCTGTTCTGTGCTGTGATCTTAACTAGTTCAATGATTCATTCGAAGGCAATAAGTAGTGGGGCATGTAATTGATGTTCCTGTTCCCTGTCAGCTGATGTCTTGATGAATCCTGTGAAGGAGGTTTAAACCATTTTTAAGGAAAAACATTATAGCTTTAGAAGTATGTGTCACAATAAAGAAAGACATTTTTGTAGTAAAGAATCTCAGTTTCTCTCTCCCTCTTTTTATCCTGCTTCTTCTTGAAAGAGAGTTGAGCTATCAGCTCAAAATCTAAAAAATTGAAAAATCTAAAAAAAGAAGAAGTAAGCTCTACTGACGCCAATCTATGAAAGTTTAATTATGCTTCTTATCTTTCTTGTTGTTCCTCTGAACCCTTCTTATAATCTAAGATCTTGTACTTAATGTCCATACCTTTTGATTTGTTAGTCGTTTGTGTTAGTTTTCAGCTCTTTTATTAACATTACTTAGACATGATAAAAACTTAACCATATGCTGAAACCAGATTTAACCCTAGTATTGGAATGTTCTACAACTCAGCAGCGTGCGTGTTACAAACACCGTACAAACTCGAACCGATCATACCCTTTAGTTAGAATTCAATAATAACCATAACTTTATATCTATTCCATCACTACAGCTTTAGCAACACCATGTAATAAGTTCTTACTTTTGCTGAATTGAACAACATTGTAAACAGCATCATAAAGAAGAAATAGGAAGCTAAAGTTTCAGGTTTGACTTGGACTTCTTCTATTACCCCGTGCTTGAATGATGGATAAACCTGGTTTTCTTTCTTATTGCTACTCGAGGCTAGAGAAGAGTCCTGGTTATGTTTGTCACAAGTCTCTTTCACTTTCCATCATGAGTTGGGACACCTCATAATAATTACTTAACCTTACTTAGCATTAACCTCTTTAATGCATGATTAAACCATAATCACACCGGGTTAACCTTAACCTAAAGCTATATCTCCGGGTTAACTTAATGTAGTCTAGGATTATCTTACAGCAATCTTTGTTTGTCGCGTAAACCGTAAAAAGCTAACAGTTGGGACTAAACATTTGATACATATCAAATGCAGGTTGGGAAAGCTTATTTTGAGATGGTAGATTACTTGGAATCTGAGCATGCTTTTACTCTTGCGCGCCGGGCATCACCTTATAGCTTGGAAGGAATGGATATATATTCCACTGTTCTTTTTGTACGTAATCTTCAGATGCATATCTTGTAATAGCTGTGGTATCAGAATCTTAGAGCTGCACATTGTGGTTCTCAGAATTACATTTTATTAAGTGATCTTACATTCTTCTTCTTGGAGTTTTGTGTAAATTCAATATTTTGTCATTCGACAAAAGGTGTCCAATACATAAGCCAGACTTTCTAACTAAGTTGCACTACACATTCTTTTTTGTTTACTTTGGCAGCATTTGAAGGAAGAGATGAAGTTAAGTTATCTTGCCCAGGAGTTGATCTCAACTGATCGCTTAGCTCCTCAATCGTGGTACAGCCTTTAAACTTTTGCTGCACGATACATCTCAGCATCTTTTTCTGTATCTACAAACCTTAGTTTCTTGCTCCCGTGTGCAGGTGTGCTATGGGAAACTGCTATAGCTTGCAGAAGGACCATGAAACTGCTCTGAAGAATTTCCAGCGTGCTGTGAATCTGAATTCAACGTTTGCATATGCTCACACCCTTTGCGGACATGAGTATGGAAACACACTTGATCTATTTACTATTTGCTGCTTGTGTTTGATAGTTTGTTCATAAGAACACAACAGTCTATGGTGTTCATGATACTTGCATTTATTTTTTGATGTCATTGCTTTTCCATTATCTCAATCATTTCCTTTTTTATTTATCAGGTATGTGGCTCTTGAGGATTATGAGAATGGAATAAAAAGCTATCAGAGTGCACTCCGTATAGATACCAGACATTATAACTCGTGGTATGGTCTAGGAATGATCTATCTACGGCAGGAAAAATTTGAATTCGCAGAGCATCACTTCCGTAAAGCTTACCAAATTAATCCACGCTCTTCCGTTATTATGTGTTATCTTGGAACATCTTTACATGCCTTAAAGGTTGGTTCACATTTCAACTTTACGGGTTTCTGAAGAGTTAACAGTTAAAACTGTAGATTAGTGCAAGCAAACAGAAAAAGCAGATAGAAAACAAGATTGGAACAACAGAAGGCAGACAAAATGAGTCTAGGTTAAAACCCAACACTCGTATATAACCAACTGATTATAAGTCTAAAGAAAATGTAATAAAAGCCTACATCAGTAATAGACTAAGCCAG
This sequence comes from Papaver armeniacum, assembly GCA_023531295.1. NCBI lineage: Eukaryota > Viridiplantae > Streptophyta > Magnoliopsida > Ranunculales > Papaveraceae > Papaver > Papaver armeniacum. Next base: position 102,637 of record JAJJWW010010995.1, read on the forward strand.
TAAATAGAAACTAAGAAACAAAGCTGAGTAAAACAGAAATCTTAAAATGCCACTGATCACAAAGTGATCATTTGTTTACATCCAAGTATCTCATGTATGTACTTTCAAAACCACCGTGTGCTATTTTAGAATTGCTGTTGGAGGGGGGGGATCGGAGTATTGTAGCACCCTTTTTGCTTACATCTAGAATTGCTGTTGTCCTCATTTAGTGCTTCTCTTTTATCTGCTTCCCATACCATATTATTATGTTGGTATCATATTTTAACCTAGTCATTTGTGCAAAATCTTTCTTCTTGCAGAGAAGTGAAGAAGCTTTAGAGATGATAGGTAAGGCCATTGTAGCTGACAAAAAGAACCCACTTCCAATGTACCAAAAGGCTAACATATTGGTGAGTCTTGAGAGATATGATGAAGCTTTGGCGGATTTGGAAGAACTGAAAGAGTATGCACCTCGAGAAAGCAGTGTTTATGCAATGATGGGTAGGATATATAAACGGCGGAATATGCATGATAAAGCAATGCTTCATTTTGGACTTGCATTGGATCTGAAACCCTCTACAGCTGATGTTGCTTCAATTAAGGTAAGAGGTTTATCTGTTTCTCTGACACTTATAAGAACTAGTGGAACATAATTCGTTAATCCAGTGAGATAGAACCTGTTTCTTGGTATGGTTTCTAGTTTCCACTAACTTCAATACTAGGGAAATTCATTATAATGCAAGATGGTATTGGTTGTGGATACGTAATGTTGCAATGTTCTTTGTAGTCCCATTAGTGGATTGCATCCAAGCTGTTGACACAGATAATAGAAATCTGGTAGCACTTGCGTAAATCATATACACTTACAACTTTTATTGCTGATCAAGTGTTATGGTTCTTTTTCTGACAGTCCGCTATTGAGAAGTTGCATGTACCTGATGACATCGATGAGGACTTGTAAATTTGGTTGATATCGGATTTGTTACAGCAGTAAATGAGATAAAAGTACATCATGGAGCTAGAAACCTAATTGATAGGGAGCTAGACGTGCCTGGGCTTTCGGCTGATCCTGAAGTAAATGACAGATCTGAAAGATTCATCGGCACCCCGTCACCTGGTGTTTGTTGTACTAATTAACTAATAGTTGCAGTTTTGTAGGTGTTTAAATAAGCAGTAGAGTAATCGATACAGCTGTCATAAACATAATGTATGAAAGTAGTTAGGTAATTCTTTTAAACTTTTCTACCATTTAATACGAATCTCAGAAGAACCTTTTGGTGGCCAATTTGAATTATCAGGGAAAGTGCTAGTTCTTAGTAGAACCCACAAATTCGCCACTGCCACCACCTGAAAACAAAAATGACGAAATTCAGTTGTAAAATTCTTTTGACTGTAGGTTCTATTTAATTAGTTAATGCATGAACTGCCATGTTAGCTTTCCCTTTCTAGTCCACAAATGAGGGAGGTTCGTGGTTCATTTCTCTTCCACACAGGTATATATACAAAAACATGGCTGCAAAGAATTACGTATGAAGCTAGCAAGAAAAGTCCCAATCCCCTGATGACATTGATGATGGAATAGGAGATGGTGTGTCCCGAGCCAATCAGTTACTCATTTAATTATGAATTTATGATGTATAGTGATCATTAACTTATGATTATATTACGATTGATCGTTGAACTTCATTAGTTTTAAGAAATGTCACCATGATAAGATGCTTACTTTGAAATTCGGACATCCTAATTTTGGACCTAAATAATTAATCAAGTTTATAGAGATGGTGGGAGTACTAATCAAATTATTATCTGCAGACTGTCACCATAATAAGACGCTTATTTTGAAATTTGGACATCTTAATTTTGCACCTAAATTGTTACGACTATAGAGATAATAGTGCGAGTGTGAGATAAAAGTGGAGACTGGAGAGTGCTTTGAACCTAAACTGTCAAAAAGAGCATTAAGAAAAGTCATATTTTCTGGGCTCAAGTCCATGGAGAGTAGAGTGGGGAATAGTATTGCTTTTGAGAGTTGACTACAGAGATAATAGTGAGCGTACGAGACTATTCCAAGATGCTTTTCAGACTTATAATCAAAGTAGAGACTTATATGCTTATAAGCTACATTCGATTTTGTGGATTTTGAGTCGTGAGATATCTTAATTTAATGCATGGTGGCTTGTAAAGCAGATTTGTGAAAGAGCCAGATAAAATCCATACCTCAAGGGTGTTAAGTACCGTGTGTAGCGTGGCATTATCAAAATAGTTATAATAACCATTTTATTATGGTTTAAGAAAATAAACATCATTTGTTTAGTGGTTTCTTTCATTGTGAACCAAAATTGATTCCTTTTACAAAACCCACAAAATTTGATTTATATAAAATAAATGGATCTACATGGAAAATAAAAACGAATAGAGAATTGCTCTTATTAAATTCTTATATTAAATAGAAGTTCAAACGTGGTGGCATTGCTATAATAATGCATGATCCATCAAAAGTAATAATACTAAGGGTGATTCTAGACAATTTTGTGATTTGTGAAAGAGAGCCACCTCAAGGGTGTTAAACGTGTGTAGCATGGAAAACAATGTTTAAGAAAATAAACATCATTTGTTTAGTGAAAAGCTCATGGAAAATCATTGCTCAAATTTTTATTATGGGTTGCTATAATGTAATAATATTAAGGGTGATTCTAGACCATGAAAACAATGTACTGAAAAGCTCTGGAGGACACGCTGGAGGACAGCAGGGGGTCCCTTATGGTGGGAGCCACTAAAAGTCTGTGAGGAGCGGTTTTGCCCTAGTTTTTTTGGGCGGTTCAATTAGAATTTCTGGAACACTAAGGGTGATTCTAGACGGACCGGGCCACTAAACCACATGAAAACAAGGTACTGAAAAGCTCTCACACATTTTTATTGTGGGTCTCAGTGGACCCCGCTGGAGGACAGCAGGGATGTATACTGTACAGAATTATGAGATGCTTAAATTTATGTTAGCATGCGATATCACTATAGTTCAGTTGTAGACTTATTGGATAATCATATCAATGATCTGATTCGAAATTCATCAACACCAAGTACTTAGTTTGTTGATCAAAAGATAATAAAAATATATGTCGGAAGTAAGGTATTACTAAAAAATTTGTAGTTAATTAAAGATTAACGAAAAACCGAACTAAAGCAATGCAATCCCAAATGAGGGTTCATTTTTTTTTCAACTCTATTAGCAGAAAGCATTAAAGGAAGAGAAACGAAGAAGATTATAAAGCTGACTTGCTAAAAACAGCAAAGCTCCAAAGGTGATCAATGCAGAAGAGGCCTGCATGCATGAGGAATAAAATGGACTGATGGCGGCCACCAAAATCTAGTTATTTCTTTCAAGAGAAGATTAACAAGTCAATGGTTTCGTCCTCAATTTCTAAACAGCCATCATCATGCATATGACTATTATTTTTCAGAAGTCACGTACGTTGGTTTGAGTCTCACATACAAGCGGAATGGAATGTCTGTGAAATTGTAATAACATTCATTTTTCTAGGTTTTTGTATGTCATGCTCGTTTTCTTGACAGAAAACAGCTACCGCGATCGTGTCTAAATTTTTTAGAATTTCAGGCGCATAAAATACGTTTGGGTTTCTACTTTCTACTATAAAAGGGTAAAGATCTGTTGTTTGACAAAACTAAACAAATTTTCGAATTTGATTAAGAGTCAGCTTCTAGAGAAAACTTGACTTTTCTGTTACTTATTGTAGTACCTAATCGTTATGAGTGGCTAATTTTGAGAGTCCAATACAAGTTTGTATTTTATTTAGCTTGTTCTTTAAGTAAATCCATATTTACTTAGTTTGGAATTTTCTTTCTATTAGTATAAAATAAATTATTTTCAGTCTGCGAAACTAGTCCCTAATTTCGCGAGCTGATAATCTCGTTCTGTGAAGAAATCATTGTTTCAACCATACCGTGGCAAGTTGACGCTTAGTAGTGTCACCGAGCGAATAATTTTCAACTTAAAGGGCTTCATCCTAGAAATTCCTGATTTGTTCAAATAAATTATAGTATGAGTGATTTTCATCTCTACTTTCAATTTGCCTAAGCAAACAAATTAGGTTGGTGAAGATTTCATAGTCAGCCCCAATGACTCACGGGTAAGAACAAGTAATATCATATTAGTCGCGTCTCGCACACAAATATATATTTAAATACATTGATAATTAGCAGAAGAAAACACCAAATCTTTGATAGAAAAAAAATGTTAGATTTTCTACGTGCGGAACCAATATATATAGGGATCAAAACCACTGAACTTAGAACTACTCTCAGCTTCTGAGAACCGAAAAGTTAAAAGAAAAAAAATAAAATAATATCATCACTTCGTTCGCAGTTATGGGGATTATACCTCCTACAACTGACCCATTTATGATTTACGCAGCTTTCTCTTTAGCAGCGGCAACTTTCGTTCTTCTTCTAATCCGAAACCGATCAAAAGTTGCAGCTTCGACTAGCCGTTTACCACCCGGTCCACCAGGATGGCCGATCATCGGGAACATCTTGGATCTTGGTATGGCACCTCATGCAAGTTTAGCGAGATTGCAAACCAAATACGGACCACTTATTTGGTTGCGTTTAGGTTTCGTTAACACTCTTGTCATTTCTTCGGCCGAAGGCGCCATGGAGATGTTCAAAAACCATGATAATACTTTCTGCAATAGGTACTTGAATGAAGCTTTGAAAATATGTGAGAATTATAATGGTACAATTACACTTGGTCCGTACGGACCATATTGGCGTATGCTGAGACGTATTTGTACAAGCGAGCTTTTCTCTCGGAAACGCATATTGGATACAGCTCCTCTTCGTCGGAGATGTGTTGATAAGCTGATAGCATGGATAGGTGAGGAAGCAAAAGAGACCGGTAACAGTGTGGAGGTTGCACGTTTCGTTTTTGCTACTTCGTTTAATTTAATCTCAAACCTTATGATCTCTAAGGATCTTTTAGATCCTAAGTCTACCAAGGGGAATCATTTCTTTGATGTTACTTCTGATTTAGTAGAGCTTGCAGCAAGGCCTAATATAGCCGATTTCTTCCCTACGTTGAGACCCATTGATCCACAAGGTCTGAAGAAGAAAATGGAAAATAAAATGTTGGAAGTTCTTGAAGTTGTTGGTAGTTTTGTTAAGGAACGTAGATGCATGAGTGAAGAAGAACGCAAAAACAAAGACAAAGATTTCTTGGATGTACTGTTAGAATTCGAAGGGAATGGCAAAGATGAGCCAACCAAAATTTCAGACACCAATCTCAATATTTTCATACTCGTGAGTACAAACTCTTAATTATGTGTACTATATACACGTACTTAATTTTTTTTCGTTTCTGGTTTATGTTTTAGCTAATTAAGTAAGTTTATTTGTTGTGAATCCATGCAGGAGTTGTTCATGGGAGCTACAGAGACAACAAACAGTACCGTAGAATGGGCGATGACAGAACTACTCACTAATCCAACAACAATGAAAAAAGTTCGAGACGAGATTACTCAAGTTGTTGGCCACAAAAGGAGTTTCGAAGAGAGTGATATCGATAATCTACCCTATCTACGAGCAGTGATTAAAGAAACATTGAGGTTGCATCCACCGATTCCATTACTAGTACCTCGTAGCGTAATTAAAGATACTGAACTCATGGGGTATATCATACCACAAGGAACTCAAGTGTTCGTAAACGTTTGGGGACTCGGAAGAGACCCAGCTTCCTGGGACGCACCATTGGAATTCAAACCTGAACGGTTCTTAGATTCCACCGTTGATTACCGTGGGCAAAATTTCGAGTTTTTACCATTTGGAGCTGGCCGACGTATTTGTCCTGGGCTTCCCCTGGGTAATCAAATGCTTCACCTTGTGCTAGGATCATTGCTCCAATCTTTTGAATGGTCTCTAGAGGATGGTGTTACTCCTGATACCTTGGACAAGAGTGATAAAATGGGTATGTCGTTGAGGAAGGCATTCTTGTTGAAGGCAGTACCTAAACCTGTATGTCTTTAAGCTTCGCCAAATAATTTGAAAAGCTAGCTTGAAATGAAGCTAGATGGCCACAAGAGCCTAATATGTTTGTTTTTTTTCTTCAGTTTTTCTTTCTTTTTCCATTAGTCTGTCCTTTTTAGTTTGAAGTTAAATGTTGCAAGTTCTCAAAATCCGTGACTTGTAATCATGTAGCTAGATTGATGATCACTATATATAAATCTTATTTGTATATACCGACTAAATTCCACAGTGTTTGACCAAGTTACAACTGTTGACTAAATTCCAAGAACTGTATGTGTATCAATGTATACTTCGCAATCCTAAATTGAAAGTTAAAATTGTGTAGCAACTGCTTATAGATTGTCACATAGACTATCAAATGATGTTCAGTTTTGTTTTAAGAAATCTGAAGATAATTTATACATAACCACACTGAAGAGGAGAGGGAATAAGGCTTTTTTTTTTTTTTTTTTTTTGTAAGTTAAAACTCATTCAAAAGAGCTAAGGGGGCTAGCAACCATTACATCCGAAGGAGTAGAGTCATCTAATGTCAAAGTATGCCTGACATTTGATACATCGACTTCCAAAGCTTCAGTGATACAAAAAGGTGGAGTGTTTTCCCAATTACAAATTTTTTGTAGAGTCTTAGCTTCATTTGCTAGAAGGTCTGCTGGATTGTTGGAAGTTCTTGGAACAAAGAAAAAACCTAAAAAAGTTGGACAAAAACTAATTTCATACTTTACTGCTTCCATAATGGTTTGATGTTGCCATTGTATAGAAGAAGGAATTCCATTCAGATAATCAAAGAGATTTTTACAGTCTCCTTCAATGATGAAGTTGGATATGCCTCTTTCTCTCGCCCATTTAGCTGCTTGAAGAAATCCTATTTCCTCTGCCTCTTCTGGAGATGATGCTGTGAAAGGTCCTGCTTGTCCTTGCTCAAATGTTCATGTATCATTACACAAGATTATAGCATATCCTACTGGACTATCAGTAGATAACCAAGCAGTGTCAAAGTTAATTTTGTATTTTGAACTATTCGGTAATCCCCAGCTTATGTTAGAATGTTTCATGTGAATAGAAGCTCTAGTATGAATCTTGTTTTTATTAGTACTCTAGTAATGAACATGTCTTTGTATTTCTAAGGCTAGTTGAAGACTAGTTTAATAGTTTTTCTCAAAAACTTTGTCACATCTTTCTTTCCAAATAAACCAGATTTTTGTCATGATAGTTTCTATAGGTAATTTTTTTTTATGGTTGATCCATCCATGATTTACAAATATCTAAGAAAGTTGTTGAGGTACTAAATTGCAAATGTACAGGGTTAGGGTTAAGATCCCAAATTGATTTGGCAAAAGGGCAGTGGACAAACAATGTTCTAAGGATTCATCAGTATCACAACCCAACGGGAGTTTTGGAGAGATGTCTTTCATAAATATGGATAGTTTGAGGTTTGTAGAAACAACATCTTGTAGGAATTTCCAAGTAAATCATAAATGTTTTAGTTCATGAGTATGAGAATCATACATAACCGATTTCAGAAATAACCACTGTTTTTGCAAACTTGGTACGCGAACAGCAGCTCCGGACCTTGGCCTAGTCAAGCCGTTCGCAAACCCGGTTCACAAACAACTGTCCCGGACCCAACTCAGGTCAACCCGTTCGCATACTAGGTACGCAAACAAGATTTCCGGACCTTCTTAGGTAAATCCGTTCGCATACTAGGTACGCAAACAAGAGTTTCGGACCTGAATCATCACGTACAATACAGTTCGCATACTAGGTATGCATACCGTGTTGTATCCAGGCATGGTTAATCGTTCTAAACTCCTATTTCAATCACTGAAACATCCTTAGAAGATGACAATGGTAATCTCACACATACCATTATCTTCAAGTAATTTTCAAGTGATCGAATGATCATTAAGAAACTTCCCAAGCTAACATCAAATGACTGTCTCATACAAATCATATAAGATGTTCAAGGTAATTTTCACATGATCATCTTTTGACTTAATATTTAGTTTCCAACAAATAAATTGTCTTCAACTAAACTCGCCAATAATATGATGAACATAGCTAAAGCAAAAGCTTCAAAGACTTATTTCGAGAAATAGATAAGCGAGATAAACTCGGCTCGAAATATCAAATGTGCATAATGTAAAAGTCTATATAGCTATACAACTTAGTCTCATTAGAAAATAGAATAAAATAAACTTCTGAGTGATAGATAAGTTTTAGTCTCCACATACCTTTTGTTGATGAAGTTCCTCCAAGCTCCTCAGTAGATCTTCGTCTTCAATTGGTGAACGCCGTGAAGTCTAAATCTCAATTACACATTCTATCCTAATCCGATACATAGCTATAAGTAGACTAGAAATCAAGTATGTAGTTTTGATCAACGAAACTTGACAAACAAGCTTGAGATACCAACGCTTGCGAGTTCGACCGAGCAATGTTCTAACAAATTATTCTTCGTTCAAGGATCTCTTCAAGGAATTCATACAATTATTCCTATCAAGCGAAAGAGATCTCAACATCATCAAGACACTTGATTTTCAATTCAGTCTCTACATCCAGAAAATAAACATTAATGTTTTGATTTACTTCAATTATTATATAGTGTCTATTTTTTTTAATAAAACTATCATTAATATTTATGAATAAAATTATTATTTTATAATTTTTCTTATGATAGTTACCGATTACATAGCTTGTGAATGGATGCTTAAATTTTTGCTATGTGTATTCGGTTTATGAGATGTCTGATTTCGATTTTCGTTAACCTCAATATTCGATCTCATATGATGTAACCCTTATGATTAGGGTGGCCTTTATTTTTTGGCGGGATTAAGTTCTAGCCCATGTTGGTAGGCTTTAACAAAGGATCATAAGGTGTTCCGATTGAAACTCTTATGTGAAAAGTCACAATATGTTGAATCAATTTGTGTTTACATGAGTTGTGTTTAGCATAACATATGTGTTTCAGGTTTTCAACTTTTGCTATTGGCACGCATCAGTTAAAACCGTTTTCAACCTTTCTCTGGTAAAGGTTGCTTTTGTTGTTGTTCTTTTTTTCTTGCGAGAGGATGACAACATACTGGGGGAGAGTTCTTATTTGAACTTGTTCTTTAATGATATATCTTTCTAGGGAGAAGAGGCTGCGGAATTTGAGGTAACAAATTTGTTAGTTAATCGTTTTCCTGTTTAAGAAAAGCCTGTTTATATTGCATATATTTTGCTTTTTCTTAACAAAATTTCGGTACAATTGATATGTTCCATTACGTTGTGTATGCATTGTGATAAGTGTGTAAACACGTCATTTTTACATCTTAATTTACATTTATTTAGTTCTCTATTTTGTGCATATTAATGATTTTGTTTAGTTTTGTAGAATTTAAAGAATAAAGCTCGATTGGACCAAAATGCGGACTTGGCCAACAAAAATGAAAGAAAAATCAATTATCTCAAGATACCGATGAACGAAGGTGGCCAACTGGGAAGTTGAGTACAATTCATGCAGTACGGGTTAGTGGGTCGAGCCAATTATGATGCGCACAAGATGCAACTAGGAAAATGAGTTGATATCATTTTGGAATTAATGGCACAAATTATAAAAGAGCAAGTATGGGATCTAATCACGTGAAAAATCCGGAGCTGGCAAAAATACAAGTATCTTTCCATAATAATATGCATGGACGTGTTCAATGAAGGGATTTTATTTGTGTAAACACGTCATTTTTACATCATTTATGGAAAGAAAAATCAATTATCTCAAGATACCAAGTGATGAATCTCGGAGAACATATTCAAAAGGTGGCCAACTGACTTGATTATGGGAAGTTGAGTACAATTCATGCGGTACGGGTTAGTGGGTCGAGCCCATTATGGTGCGCACAAGATGCAAGTAGGAAAATGAGTTGATATCATTTTGGAATTAATGGCACAAGTTATAAAAGCGCAAGTGTGGGATCTAATCACGTGAAAAAGGTAATAATGACGTGTTCAATGAAGGGATTTTATTTCATTTATGGACACAAGGTAATAATGCCACATTTTTGAAGCAAAAAGGAAGTCAATATATTTACATGCAAAGGAGGAGTTGGAAATTATATGGCTTTTATATGGGATATGAATATTTTACACACTTATAAAAACAAGAGATATGCATGCAAATATATTATATATATGAGAAGACGGTTTTGAAATAAGATATTATGGTGTTTAAATAAGGTGTCACTTTCCTTAAAAGATATATTCTCTCATTTATTGTAATTGAAAGAATTAAAGGAAGGAAAAAGAGAATGTTAACTATAAAAGAGGAGTTTTGGCTAATAAGAAGAGGGGCCGTTTCCGCGAGCATTAGTGTAGTTTTCTTTCTTTTTCTTAGCCTTTCTTCTTCTTTTGTAATGGATAAATAATCTCTCTACTAGGGTTTACGATGAAACCCGAAGATGTATATAAGAGAATTTAATTTGATTTTCTATAATAATTCTTTTGGTCCCATATTTTCGTTTTATCACGATAACAACTTTTCTCCCTATGTCCTTGTGATTTGATAAATGAATTTTATATTCTTGTGTAGAGACCAACATCTTAAAGTGAAGAGAATAGTTAGTATTTTGAAAATGCAATTAGTTGGTTTTATATTTTCCAAGGCGTCAAATGTGTCCTAAATCGTCTTGTAATTAGAAATTGAAGGTACACAATTGTGGTAGAGTTTTAGTCTTTCTTTATTTTCTGTGTTTTTATTATCTTTTATTATTCTTCTTATCATTTTATAATTAGAAATGAATCAGGTTTGTCTATCGACAACCGTGCACTTGCAACATAATAAAATATCCCATATTGTTTATGTGATTCAATTGTTTTCGGTTAAGAAAAACTGTGTCAATTTATTTGACTTATTGTTTGGTATTTTCTTTATTGTTGGGTATCAAGTGTTTTTTATTAACAAAATTTGGTGCAATTGCGATGCTATAAGTCTATGATTGTTTCAATTGCTTCCGGTTAAGAAATAATTGTGCAAGTCAATTTATTTTGGTTTGCATGTATTGTTTAGGCTTAACAAAAATACGGGATCATTGTTTAGTCCAATTAATTCCGGATAAGAGAAACTAAGTTAATTCTGATCTTAGTTAAACTTATCAAATTGGAGGATTCGGTTATTCAAGTCTAATCGAATGCCTTGACCAGAAAAACTAGTTAACTAACCTAGTGTTTGTCTTGTCTAAAGGGCAAGGTCTAAGTTATTGTCTGAATAATTAGAGCCTGATGAGAAAAATAAAGTTAATTTTGATCTTTATTTTGATCTTATCGAAATAAGCGGTTGTGCGTACACAATCGGTCTAACAAGGGAATTAAGTTTCTTAGTCGATTTGTTAGACTATTAGGAAAAATTTCTTCGGGCAATTGTTTCCTATATAACATATTGAAACTAAATTACTTTGTAGTTTCGGTTTTAATATTGTTATATAAAGTGGTATGTGAAACCTTCGTGCTTAACTCTTATAGGTTGTTTACAAGTCTTTTAGATTTGTAAGATCCTTTTGGTTTGTCCTTTATTTGCTCGAACCTTTGTCATTTTGTAACAAAAAGGGGGAGAAATATATGGAGTAAACAAGTGATTTTTAATCACTAAGGAAAGGATAATTGTGCTTAAACGTTATATATATCTAACGAAAGAGTAAAGCTTTGACTAAGGGGGAGAAACATATCATATTGCTCATTAGTAATCTTACTACAAAAGGGGAATAACAAAGATGTACGGATTGAATATTTATCTAGCTTACCTTTAGGGGGAGTAAAAGCTTTGTTATTCAAATGTCAACAACAACATATATTGATTGAATATATGCGGGTTATTGTGTTGTTGAAACTTGGAATCAAGCGTATGAAAAATGAATTCTTTTGTAACTTGTTTATCCATATGTAACAAGAGTTTTTTCACTAAAATTAACAAAGGGGGAGATTGTTAGAGCATAGGTCAGTTGAACTCACTAAGCGTTGGTATGTCAAGGTTGATTGTCATATTTTAGTATCAAAACTCATCTAGAGTCGCTTGATTAAATACTAGAGTCAACTTCGTTTAGGTTAGACTAGAAAGTCTAGGAATGTTGAGACATACAAGTATTACTCCGAGGACCTGAAGAATGTGAAGAAGTAGCCAACTAAAACGACGACATCATCCTTCCACTTGAAGTTTAGTAATACTGACTTGAACTTGTTTCATTCCTAACGTATCTTTCAAGTCGTGTTATATTGAAAACATAACTGCGAAGCTGTATATACTGTACATATTGTATAATACTTTAGTGATGTGACATGATCATAATAGTATGATCATAGTATTATGGAATTAGACTACGAAGTATAACGCTTATCTTTTGAACTTCGCAGATATGACATCGACATAATCTTGTATATATTGTTATGATTATGTGAATTGGTTATGGTGAAGATTTCATCCTAGGAAACAATGTTTTACATTTTTTTAAAGGAAGTACATTCATGAACTTGTTTCGTGAATTGAAAGGGAAATCATTAGGCTTATTGGTCCGGCTATTCATTACATATCTTTGGATGACCAATATGTGTGAGATGGTAGAACCGATCTTAACTTATGTTATGTATCTTAGTATAACTAATCACAATGCCTGACTTATGATTTGGTATGACTAGTTTTTATTAATTGGTGTAACCGATCCTAAGTAATTACAATGTTATGGTATGATCGATCCTTGTAATTTGTGTGATCGATCCTAGTAATTGGTGTGACCGATCACGAGTGTTGTCTAATCGATCATTGTAATTGGTAACTGGTCCTGGTAACTGGTGTGACCGATCACAAGCAATACCATGTGTAGATGGAACCGATCCTTGTAACTGATGTAATTGATCCTAGTGAATAGTGTGACCGATCACAAGAGTTTCCATAAATAGGTATAACCGATCCTAGTGATTGGTAGAAACGATTGAACCCATGTATGTGAGTTGGTATTTGATCAATCACATATTAGTTTTTCCATTCATTACAAATCTTGAGAATATTTTCGGTTTTGGAAATTCCTTGTTGTCCAAACATCCTTGGTTGTTGAAACTTTGATTGCACCTAGTTTGTTTATTCTTGAGAATCTTCTCTTCTGATATAAGATTTACTCAAACTAGATCGAAGTATCGACGGGATATTTAGAACTGTTGTTAGATCTAAAGACATCTTGTGATAATCCATTGTTAACAGACTCCGTTATGTGCATTGATCACAAGAGATTCAAGCGGTGTTGTGAAGGTTAATAAAGATTAAAGAAGATTTAAAGAAGAAGAAGATTTCTTATTGGTTTTCATATCTTGTGAATTTGTGTGCAGAAACCTTGATCGGCTGGGAACCAACTATAATCGGATTTATTCGATTGATTAGTTGCTGAGATCGACATTCTCAATATATCTCTTTGAGATCTATTTTGATTGAGTGTGAATTTATACTTGACTATTTCGGTAGTTAAAGTTAGATTGATCTAACCAGACAAAGGATTTTATTAGATTAAACATAAGAGACTTTGTCAACGACTCATCTATATCTTGTAACAATATTTATTAGAGTGGTTACCAAACATATTCTTCCTTTTCTATTTGGAATACGATCCAAAGGACTTGCTATTCACGTGCGTGACTCTAGAAGTCCAAGGCGCATGGATACTGACGAAACTAAGTAGCTAGGGGTAGTCTGCTTGGTCTCAACTATATGAAGTTGGTTTAAATTTTGTATAGCGGCTTAATTCTGACAGTATTCAAAACTGGACTAGGTTCCGGGGTTTTTCTGCATTTGCGGTTTCCTCATTAACAAAATCTTGCTGTGCCATTTACTTTACTTTTCCTCATTATAATTGTTTTATTATAATTGAAGTAAATTGCACTTATGTTAACTCCGTTATACTTGATAGTGATCCTATAGAGTTTGGTTATTACCGAACCTATTATCAAGTATCACACTTTGATTGTCGCATCGTCTCGATCTTGTATCCATAGTCAATCACACAAGTTATCTTGTTGTCGTATTGTCTCGATCTCGTATCCATAGACGATCACACAAAGTGTGAATACCGAAGTTGTATTGTCTCGACTTTGTCCATAGACGATCACACTTGGTAAGAGGACTTATAGGTTGAAACAAAAAGATTGTGGTGTATTTGGGTACCCTCGTCTTTTCACAGTTACAACAAAGAAATGAGGTTTCTTGTTTGCTTTTTTCCAGGTAATCAGCAACTGCTTTACAAACACCTTTATTGTGGTTCAGGGTATAACAGTCATGACAGATATTATGAGGCTGTTTCTCATAAAAAAATCTAATTCATCTGGTGCAACCTGAATTGGTAAGTGACATGACTCATATTGTCAATATGGGTTTATGATATCAATTTGAACACAAACTATAACTGGTACTCCTGCAGCAGGAACAACATATTCATGTTCAATGGCAATGACTTCTCCCATTATTTCTTCAATTTTCTTCACAACAGGAGGGTTCATGTGTTCTGGTTGAAACTTCTTCAACTAAATCCAGAAACACTGGAGATTCCAATTCAAATCTTGGTAAACCATTTCCCTGTTGTAATCATAGAGAATTACAAGTTGGCCGTTGATACTCCATGGTCGTTCTTCCCAAACTTTATCAAGTATAATCCGGTTCTTAAAATTAAACTTCATGATGTTGGAATCTAATTCGAATACCTTAATGAAAAGACGAGGGTACCCAAATACACCACAATCTTTTTGTTTCAACCTATAAGTCTTCTACCGAACGAGATCGTCCGTGGACAGAGTCGAGACAATACGACGATCTGCGGTTCACACTTTGTGTGATTGTCTATGAATACGATATCGAGAAAATACAACAACAAGATCGAGACAATACTGCAACAAAGTGTGTTACTTTATAATAGGTTCGGTAATAACCAAACTCTATAGGATCACTATCAAGTATTACGGACTTAATGTAAAGTGCAATTTACTTTAATTATAATAAACAATTATAATGCGGAAAAGTAAAGTAAATGGCACAACAAGATTTGTTAACGAGGAAAACTACAAATGCTAAAAAACCCCGGACCTAGTCCAGTTTTGAATAATCTCATAATTGAGCCGCTATACAAAATTTAATACCAACTTCGTATAGTTGATACCAAGCATACTACCCCTACCTACTTAGTTCCCTCAGTATCCCTTCCTTCGACCTCTAGTGTTATGCACGTGAATATCAAGTTCTTTGGATCATATTCCAAACAACAAAGGAAGAATCTGTTTGGTAACCACTCTAATCAATCTTGCTACAAGATATAGATAAGTCGTTGACAAAGGCTCCTCCGTTTAATCTAAGAAACTCCTTTGTTTTGTTAGATCAATATAACTATAACTATCGAAATAGTCAAGTATAGATTTACACTTAACCAATATAGATTTCAAAGAGAATTATAGAAATGCCGATCTCATGACGACTGTATCCAGAAGATGATGTAGGAAAACAAAAAACCAAATTAGTAGTCATTCATTTGGATTTGTTTGGGTGGAATGCTACTAATTGAGGCCTTGATGCAACAAATATTGCTTAGGTAGCTATTGTGATGTTCGGAAACAACAGTTGTAACATCTCAAGCGGCCATTACCATGGTAATCATTATAACAAAATCAAGACGTTGACTACAAATAGGTATTAAGATGCTTCACTAAGAGCAAGAACTTTGACTTTCAGATTTTTACTTTTAAGCTGCTTCTTAATGCCTCTAACAATATCCTTGATTTTCCTGATGAACCAAAAATGAAAGTGAGAATATTGATCGAAACAAGCATATTGCAGTAGCAAATGAACACTCAGGAAAAATTTCCATGCAAAAAAGAAAATAAAATAAAATCGGCAAACATGTATACAACATTGTTTAGAGCACAAAAAGGAATGCTAAACATTTGGAATATGTAAACTGAAATTCAACATCTCATCAAATATTACAGGAATATGAATCATCATTTGTGCATTCCATATCTTCGTTGAAGCGGGGTTCTAAATTGACAATGGATTCATTCACATTTTGCATAAACACCATTTTCATCTAAGAAGACAAATAGGTTAATGCCTACTGCCTATTGCCCATGCCAGCCCTTCCACTCACCAGCTTTCGAGATTTCTAAACCCTTTATCATACAATTATTGCACTATCTTGCACGCACGAAATTAGTACGCGCAGGAGACATATTGCAAGCACGGAATATACAACAGAGATTGAGAAATGAATTTAACAACTGGAAAAAAATCTCTATAATCATAAGAAATTAAATTTAATAACGAAACCAAAGAATGAAGTTAAAAAAAAGAAGAAGATGGAAATGAAAAT
This sequence comes from Papaver armeniacum, assembly GCA_023531295.1. Classification (NCBI taxonomy): domain Eukaryota; kingdom Viridiplantae; phylum Streptophyta; class Magnoliopsida; order Ranunculales; family Papaveraceae; genus Papaver; species Papaver armeniacum. Next base: position 119,013 of record JAJJWW010010995.1, read on the forward strand.
CATACGTAGCATAAGTTAGCAGAATAATGAAAAGAATGATAGTTTCAGTTACCCAATCCACACAGAGAGAGAAGAAATATAAATGACCAGATACATACCAGACTCACACACTTACACAGAGAACACAAAACACATAACTAAGTGTAAACAGAGTGTAAATGAGACTAGATGCTATTACCCCCCTCAAGCTGAGATGTTTGAATTGAGAAATTCCAAACACACACAACTTGTTCTTGAGAAGAGAGAATCTGGGACCATGTAAACCCTTAGTGAAAATGTCAGCTACTTGGTCCAATGTGGCGATGTAAGAGACCCTCAAATTTTTAGCTTGCACCAACTCTCTGACAAAATGGAAGTCCAAAGCCATGTGCTTCATTTTACTGTGGAAAACATGATTGGGTTCCAGAGATAGAGCACTATTATTATCACAGGACAAGTGATGTGGTGTAGGAAGAAAGATATGCAAGTCCTGAAGAAGTTGACAGATCCAAACAAGTTCAGCAACAGCTTGAGCTAGAGCCATGTACTCAGCTTCTGTGGAGGATCTAGCAACAATTGCCTGCTTTTTAGAAGTAAAAGAAATAAGGTTATTACCAAAGAAATGAACAACCCAGTAGTTGATCTTCTGTCATCAAGAGAACCAGCCCAATCAATATCACTGAACCTTGAAGAACCTGTAAGCCTTTGGAGAAGAATAAACCATGATCCAGTGCCTTTGACATACCTTGGGAACCTTTTAGTAGCCACAAAATGAACAGAACTAGGTTTGTGCATGAACTGACAGACCTGATTGATAGAATATGCTACCTATGGTCTTTTCCAGGTTAAGTATTGTAAAGCTCCAACCAGAAATCTGTATTCAGTAGGATTATCAAGAGGATCACCATCTGAGCTGCTTAACTTTTGAGAGAGAGAAGCAGGTGAAGAACGTGAATTAGCACCAACCATGTTAAACTTAGCAAGTAAATCAAGAGCATATTTGTCCTGACACATGAATAACCCAGTTGCATTCCTCTTAACCTCAAGCCCCAAAAAGAAATAAAGATCCCCTAGGTCTTTAACAGGAAATTTCTGAGTTAAAGTATTGAGTAATGTAGAACAAAGAGCAGCTGAGTTACCAGTCAATAATATGTCATCCACATAAACAAGAAAAATAGTGATGAATTTTCCTTGAGATTGCACAAACATAGAAGTATCAGCAGCAGAAGAAACAAAGCCAATAGATAACATAACAGAATGTAGCTTGTCATACCATGCTCTAGGGACCTGCTTGAGGCCATACAAAGATTTGTGCAGTTTGCAGACATAGTCTGGATGAGCAGGATCAACAAAGCCTGGGGCTGAGTCATGTACACCTCTTTTTGTAAGTCACCATGTAGAAATTCATTGCTCACAACCAATTGAGTAATCTTCCAATTAAAATGAATACCCAGAGAAATAATGAGTCTAATTGTAGCGGGTTTGGAAACAGGACTGAAGGTTTCATTGTAATCCAAACCAGGCTGTTGATAAAATCCTTTGGATACAAATCTTGATTTGAGCCTATCAATAATACCATCAAGTTTGTGCTTTATTCTAAGACCCATTTGTATCCTATGGCATTATGACCAGGAGGCAAAGGCATTTTGGTCCAAGTGCAAGTATTCTGTAGAGCTGTGTACTCATCAAACATGGACACTCTCCAGTCGGGAATCTTATTTGCAGAAGAAAAACAAGTTGGAGTGACTGGAAGAGCCTTGGAAATAAGTGCAGTGGAAAGAGGATGATGAGAAGCAAGATAAACCTTTGGTACTGAGATGCTAAATTTACCCCTAGTTTGCATAGAGTGAGCATTGGAAACAACTGATGGATTAGACTGAGGTGGTGTAATTGAAGAAGTGGGTGGTAAAGGTGCAGCTCATGGTAACTCAGGATTGGAAGATGAAGTAGGTGGTGAAATTGCAGTGGAAGGTGGAGTAACAGATGCATATGAGTCAGAGGTAAAAGCATCTTTAGTAAGAATAGTGTAAGTAGGCTTTGGGCTAGAGACCAAGGATAAATAAGGAAATATGGATTCATTAAAGAAAACATGTCTAGAGACATAAACTCTTCCACTGAGAGGCTACAAACATCTATAACCTTTTTGATTTGTACTATAGCCAAGAAAGATGCATGATACACTCCTAGGAGCTAGTTTATTGGTTGCATAAGGTCTTAGCCAAGGATAGCAAGAACAACCAAAACTTCTGAGAAAATGATAGTCAGGCTTTTTGTGAAACAACATTTCAAAGGGTGTTTTAAAGCCAATTGATCTGGTAGGTAGTCTGTTGATAATGAAGTTAGCAGTCATGAAAGAATCTACCCAAAAAGATTCAGGTAAATTGGCTTGGATAAGAAAGGTTCTACCAATATCAAGAACATGTCTATGTTTGGCTTCAATAACACCATTCTGTTCTGAGGTGTGAGGACAGGTGACCTCATGTTTAATGCCATGTAAGGTAGTAAAGCTAGCCAATTCACTATTAATGAACTCACCACCACCATCAGTTCTGATTGTAGCAATTTTATGACAAATAGCATTTTCAACATAAGTTTTGAAATTGAGAAGATTATCTTAAATTCGGATTTGACATAAAGAGGAAACAACCAACAAAATTTGGTGTAGTCATCAATAATGTTTACATAATAAAGATAACCACTATTGGAAGCAACTGGAGAGGGACCCCAGAGATCCATGTGAAGAAGCTCTAAAGGCCTAGTAGTAAAACTGGTAGAAATAAGAAAATGTTGTTTATGAGATCTGCCTAACTAACAACACTCACAAAAGAGAGGTGACTTAACAACATTATTGAGAGACAAGTTATTACAAACTTTTTGTAAAACTTGAAATGAAGGGTGAGCAAGTGTGTGATGCAAGATTGTAGAGGACACACTTGTGGCATGAAGAGCATGAATAGGCTTTTGAAAATTGATTGGATAAAGGCCATTACTGTGAGGTCCCTGCAGCAGAATCTCCCCAGTATGAAGATCCTGCATAGAATAATCAATAGAAGAGAAGGTTATAGTGCAGTGGTTATCAGATGTGAATTTATGGACTGAAAGGAGGTTGTGTGAAGCTTTAGAAACATGTAGAATGTGTTGCAGATTAAAGTGCCTACATGGAGTATATATATGTATAAGAGAATTACCAACAATAGAGATTGACATACCTTCACCATTTGTTGTTTGAATGAAATAATAGCCATCATAGTTAGTGTAATCTTCAGCAGAAGTAGCATTAGCAGAGATATGCTAATTGGCTCCACTATTAGCATACCAGGGATTCTCACCAAAGATATTGGATGCAACTAACATAGCATGAAGATTTGTAGGAGGTTGTCTGCCTTGATAAGCAAAATTCAGTCTTTTGGTGTACTCAAGAGCAATATGACCATCATCTTTACATATTTGACAAGGGAGGTTGTACACCTTTGAATGAAGATGGGGGAGGTGCTGAAGTAAGAGTTGGAGCAAATCTTGGAGCAGATGAATAACCACCTCTAGGACCAGAATTGTAAGGTCTTCTACCTCTATGAGATGAATAATAACCACCTCTCATTGGAGGAGCAGAATATCTGTAATTATAATTTGACAATGGAGGTCTAGACTGAGAGTAAAATGCTTTGTTCTCCAACTCAGCTACTAGGGAAACATGCTTAGATGAAATGACAACTTCCTCACTTAACAACAGATTATGTAATTCAACACAAGATACCAGAGGACATCTAAGTCTGATGGAGGTAGCAAAAGAATCATAGGCAAATGGCAAACCAGATAGAGTAATAACAACACATTTAGCATCACTAACAATAGATCCAGCAGCAGCCAAAGCATCAACAACCTTCTTAATTGAATTGAGATAAGTTTGAATAGAATCATTACCCAATTTTATAGACTTGAGTTTGGTGCGTAATTGAATTGTGTGAGTTGAAGATGCTTGAGCAAACCTAGCCGCAAGATTAGTCCAAAGTTCATGTGCAGAGGTAGCACCAGCTACATAAGGAAGAAATGCATCTGAAATCAACGAATTGAGAAGTAAAATGACCGTTGAATCCTCATCCTGCCAGGTTGTGTTAGCCGGATTGACAACATCATTGTTTTGATGATTGCAAGAAGTGTATTGAGGAGGACATACTGTAGAGCCATCGATAACCGGTAACATGAAATTTGTTGAATAATTCAAGAACTAAAGATTTCCAGGTAAGGTAGTTGCTATCAGTAAGCTTGAATGAGATGATATTAAGAAGTTGATTGAAAGGAATTTGCGCAAACTTTCGTTGAGCCATTGAAAAGACAAAGGAAAAATCAAATCGAAATTAAGGAAGATAAGATCTCAGAGAAAAACGAAATAGCTCGAAATTGAGACGAAAAACACGGAGAAAAATGAGCTATTTAAGAAATTGAAAGTAAAATCTATGAGAAAGTAAAGAAATCCATGAAGGATCGAAAAACCCAGAGAAAGATTAACTTTCTCAGTCTGATACCAAGATAGAAGAATAATGAAAAGAATAATAGTTTCAGTTACCCAATCCACACAGAGAGAGAAGAAATATAAATGACCGATACAGACCAAACTCACACACTCTTCTCACACACTTGCACAGAGAACACAAAACACATGACTAAGTGTAATCAGAGTGTAAATGAGACTAAATTCTATTAGCATCACGATTCATCAAATCACAAATTTCAACATTCATTGCCCAATCAATTTATCACTTGTTGCTCTTTCAACCAAATGATGCACCGTTTTGGAATAATTTCTCAATAAATTCGTCAAAGAATTTCAATCCCTTTTCTCTCTAAAATTTCTATTTCTTTTCTTTTCTCATGTTTTCTCTTTCGTTTCTGCAAAACAGCAATCTCTCGGATTTTGCGATCCATGTTTCTTTGGATGGATGGTTAATAAACTGCATGATGGTTATTAGTACCAAGGTTGGGCAAATTTTTGACGTTGGATATTGCACTGTAGCTGTTTTTTTGGGAATGGGACGTATGGCTTTGGATGACCCCGCTGTAGCCTATCCGAGTACTGTGAAATGTTGTTTAGGTTTTCCTTTACGTTATGTACATCAAAGGTTTAAATTTCTTCAAATTTGCAGCTAAGCATTTTGTAAGATTTGTAATGCTAAATGTTTGAAGAACTAAATGGGTTCTGTAACTCTGTTAGATAAATTGTTCAAATTACAAAAGAAAATGTGAAAATTAGTTGACTTGAGCAATTAATATAGCAATTGAGCTATTTATTCTGCTGTCCTCACGTTGATCGATTCCCTATCCTGGCACAAGGCTCAATAAGGAACAGGTACCCTTACTGAGGCAGGACCAGATTTCATATCCTCCAGAAGAAGATTAAAAAGTGCCAGTGCAACTGGACCTTCTTTGCCTGCCAAAAACCAATCACAATGACAAGTTAAATTGAATCTTACTGTGAAGAGTCCCAAACATAATATAACTTGAAACTGAACATCTGTTTGTTCTTACCGTTGCCAATGACCTGATCATCCCACTGCACCACAGGACGCACAAGAGTCCCACTTCCAATAAGCATCATCTCCCTGGCTCCCTTTCCTTCTTCCTCGGTGATATTTCGCACCCTGATTCCAGCAATTATTCCCTTCTGCACAAGCCCCTCGGCAAGAGCCAAAACTCTTTTAGCCGTGCACCCACTAAGAATTTTGTCAAAATATGGCATCAGAAACTCGTTTTCTTTCGAAACAAATGCCGCATTCATGTTTTGTCCCTCTGCAACAAAGCCTTCATCATCCAACCATATTCCAGCAAAAACACCCTTTTCTTCAGCTTCCATCTTTGAAAGCACATTCGGCAAGTAATTGACGCTCTTCACCGTGGCAAATTGGGGTGGTTTAATCGGAATCGTTGAAGTTGACACTTTAACCCCTTTTTGAAGGTGAGGACTTTGACTCTGGAACACTTTTTGAAGGTGAGGACTTTGACTCTGGACAATAGCATACATAGAGGATTGATGACAGCCTGATGGAGATAGTTGGAAATCACCCGGTCCGGCAGAGAGCCAATACCGTAGAGATCCTTCCCTACATTTTGATGCTGCAACGGTTTGTATCAGGATGCTTCTTATCTGTTCCCGGTTAAAAGGGAGGTTGATCTTTGCGTTGGTTGCTGACCTTAAGAAACGGTCAATATGCTGGTCTAGCTCGTAGAGATGTCTAGGACGGAGACCAAAACATTACAGAAATTGATTAGTGGTTACCAGAAAGAAGTCGAAAATCAACTAAGTGGCTGACTAGAGGATTGGATTATTGCTATAACCGAACATCAAAGTAAGTACTCATTTAAGTAAAAATATGCAGTAAATATATGTTCAATTCTTACCCATCTATGATTGCTGCTGTATCAAAAACGCCATGTCCTCTATGAACGATGTGATCGTCCATGGGTATGACCATCGCGGAAGAATCAGTAGTAATTCCACCAACAACACTAGAATACATTGTCATGTAGTTCATGATTTCCTCTGTAAGTTCTTAGCTTTTCAATAACCTATTACATACATACATTTAATTTTATTAACTAAAACACATGCACTAATCAAAAATGAGAAAACTGCACAAACATGAACATAAAAGCAAGTCATTAAGATAAAAAAAAAAATTTGAACCTCTGAAGATGAGAGAAGCGGAACAGCATCATGAATTACAGTACTGTTATTAGTATACTCTGTTGTTTGAACAGCCTGAATTAGTGTTAGAAGTGATTTTCCATGAGTTGTAAGACTAAAATGACGAAACCCAATTCCCTGAAACCCAAGATTTTGCCTCGAATCAAAAGAAGAAAAAGAGGATGCAATTTTGGTGTAGTTTGATAGGGAATTTGATGTGGGTTTTTGTAAATATGAAGCCATTGATGAGTTCGATCAGAAACTTCTTTTTGTGGTCTCAAAAGAGGAAGATCAGACCAATTATACTGAAGAAGAAAGAGTTGACTCTCAAAATAATCCCTAGGAGGTAGGGAACGCCAACCAGGGATTGATTGATATTCTGGAGTAGTGATTAACGGTTGAGATATGATAACCAAAATAACCAAAACTACTCCCCTTTTGTTTTTAGATTCAAACCTTATTCTTTTCCTTCTCCTTCATTATCAATCAAATGATTCCTTTCTCCTTCCCTATATTTCATTGTTTTTAAATGAAAAAGTTTTGTCGATTATACTTTTTTTTATTGTCGATTAATTCTTTCAAACTCTATCTAGTACTTTATTTTGTCATTTGAATAACAAATTAGATCAGAATTTTTAAAAATTGTTGAATTGCAATTACACAGTCGTCATGGTATCTCTTCGTTGAGCATGACGACTTTTTCATATAATTTATTTTTAGTCGTCAAGGTTGTATGATGAATAGAGTGACGACTTTTCAAGAGTTTTGTTTCTGAAAGTAACATTTTATAGGGTCATCATGGTCTACATTTCTAAACCTTGACGACTAATAACTCTCAGACAAAAAGTTTTCTTGTATCCAATTTTGTTGTTAGTCTTCATGGTTTTGTAGAAATAAGATGACGACTAATTGACAGTCGTCAACAGTCGTCAGTGTGCTGCATTTTCGACCATGACGACTACTGTGTAGTCGGCAGGTTCAAAAATAACTAACATGTTGACTAATCAAGCATTTACAACACCTATCTTGTATGTCTAAAAACATTTAGTCGGCATATTGATTTATTATCGACCTTGCCGACTATTTGGGGTCGCTATTTTCCAAATTTGTCGACCTTGCCGACTTTTCATACTTTCATAACAGAAAGTGTTGATTCCTTCTATAATTTTGAGTATGAAATCATCCAAAAGCTTTACAATCTCATATTTATACGTGTTTGGGTAGTATGGTTTCATTTCCGTTACAAACAGAATTCTCAAAAAAAAAATCTCAAAAATCTCAAAAATCTACCCACATAATCCATAAGTTCAATCCAAATAAAACCTAATTTCAAAATTTTAATCATTTAATTAACTAACTAAATTAATTAGCCTAATAAGATATTTTAGTGTTAATTAAGCATGGGTAAATTAGCCATTTTGGAAATATGTGGATAAGGGGTTTAGTGTTTTACTTCAAAATGACATCATTTATTAATCTGGGTATACCCCAATCTAGCCAGTTTTTTTTTTCTTTTTTCATAAGAAGAGAAGATACCCACTGATATTACATTTCATAGGTTCTTACCATGATATATTGTCATTAAAATACTGAAAATTGAAAAAATTTAGCAAGCATCCTAATTCCTCTTATTTTCATCTGTTTTGGATATTATAGATTACAATAAGCTATTGTGTTGGCTGCCCACATTACATTAAATCTTGTACAAAAATATAAGTTCCGAACTTTTAAAGTTTACGACTTCATAATTGTTTCTGGATTTTGTGACCTGAAGTGATAAATAGATAAATAAATAAATAAAGTGGAAATGACGTGGATGTCTAGAGGAACAATAATTATGACGGACTGCATAAAAAACTATATGGAAAAACCGTTTACTCACATACGGGTGGGCCCTACCCCTCCGTTTGGGGAGAAATTTTATGTTTGGACGATTTTTCTGCGGTTGGCGGTACGTTAATAACTTTCGCGAGAGGAATGGTTAATTCAGAGCACCTTCAACGAATATCCAGGATAGTTTGTATGTGATGTTGTCTTGAGATATCTCTAAAGCAAATATGTGGCAAAATTTCCACGCTTTTCAGAAGTTAAAAAATCTTATCTCCAACCAAAATTACACGATCTTAAAATGGATCATCATTAAGTGTTTGATTGAATTTATTGATGTTTTAATTGGGCCGACCGACCGGAGGTCTCGAAGGGCTCGAAGGGAGGGAGCCCTTTTTATGACCACTTTTTTTGTAAAATGAAGCATAACGCAAATGTGCAATAGATTGGAAATGGTTTGGTGGTAGTCTTAAGGATCTGAAAAATCGAAAATGCCTCCCTTTTAGTCCAATTATTATAACTCCTTATGTATCCTATTTTTTCAGGGGTATAATTGACAAGCAAACTAGAATATAGCATATCTAAAATTTCGTGCCTTGAAATTTTACAAATTTTATCTCGTTGCAAATATTTTAAAGAGATCTGCAAAATGGGTACAAACAAGAATATCAAACTTAAACTTTTTATGAAAAATTCGGAGGTGTTTATCCTTTTAGGCAGAATTTTCAAAAATTGAATGCACAAGAATGGGGTTTGATGAGATTACCTTGTAAACTTGTTTGATACATAGTCAAAATCAATAAATCCTTCTGTTGTGTGTATGTTGGATTTACTTTGATTTCATTTATATTTCATACCTTGATTGGCTGTGTTAGTTTGTGTCATTTTTTCTAAAAAATTTGATTGGATTTGGTGACATTATTCAAGTGAAGGTGGAGATTTGTTGTATCTTGAACACAAGCCTTTGTATTCTGTTTGGGATTGTCCCAAGTTTCTGGCCCAACAGTCCATTAGTTACCTTGTAATAACCTAAAAGGCAACATGAGATAAAATAGATTTTATTTTGTTTGTAAGAAGATTGTGAGGCATAGTTAGAGGTGTAAAACGTGCCGGCCCGGCACAGCCCGGCACACGAAGTCGCATGCTTCACGTGTCATGTTCCGTGCTGTGCCAACGATTTAGACGTGTTGTGCCGTGCTGTGCTTTACTAGTCAAAAGCTAGGCACAGCACATCCCACTGGCACAGCACATGAATAAACGTGATGTGTTGTGCCGTGTTGGCACAAGTGTTATAAACAATTTGAAATCATTTAATGGTATACATTAAGTCGGACATTATCACGAGAATCTAAATAGACAACATATCATTTGAAATTATTTCAAGTAAAATTAACAAGTTTATTCAATAAAAAGAACTAGCCCATCAAATATAAAATTGGATCATTGTCATGTAAATTAATGTTCTAATCAAATATAGGTAACGACATTATAACAACGATATTGAAATATATTTTCCAAATATTTAGGTATCATATGTGTTGTTATAAAAATAAGCCTCATAAAATGTCAAAAACTAGCTAGAATAATAATTCTTTTGTGAAATATACACAAAATGTGATGTATTATGCCTCGTTATATGGTGTACTTGTGCATGCTATGACGTGCTTTCTTAACGTGTTGTGCTGGGCTGGGCCACGTGCTTATCCGTGCCGCGTACTGTGCTGTGCTATTGTGCCGATTAGGCTAACCCAAAGATGACCCACGAAACTTAATTTGGGCCGTCTTTGGGCTGGGCTCATATTTTTAGCGTCTTCAGGATGGGTTGTGCTTGTGCTGACACAACCCAATTTACACCTCTAGGCATAGTGGTAATCATTTCATTGTCTTCGCAATTGGATATAGATCATCTTGATTGAACCAATGTAAATCCTTGTGTTGTGTATCCGTGCTTGATTTAATTTGATCTTAATTCTATTTCATATCCAGAATTCAAAAGCATTGGGTTGTTCCTTTTTTAAGCGTAGATCAAAATGATTCGGTTGGATTATATTGGCGCTCACTAATGGGTGACTTTGAAAAACTCATCTTAAATTTGATTGATTTATAAATGATTGCATTTTTAGGTATTTTTTGTTGTGATTCCATGCTAAGTTGAACACCATTTAACGATTCAATGAACATTTTTTGATGTTTAAATTAGATTTTCAGAAGAAAAAAAAACCATTTAAAAAAAATGACGAACACCAAGAACGTGAAGCAAATGAACAGTTACAACACCCCCCCATATGAAGTGTTAATACTTACAACACCCTCTATATATGAAATGTTAATTGTTAGAGCATTGCTCGGTCGAACTCGCAAGTGTTGCTATCTCAAGCTTGTTGTCAAATTTAGTTGTTAAAACTATATCTTGATTTCTAGTCTACGATCAGTTAAGTCTCGGATTAGGGTAGAAGATGTAGTTAAGAAACGAACATCACGACAGTCATCATTGCGTTCTACCGTTTGAAGGCGAAGATCAAGCGAAGCTTTTGGAGAACTTCTTCAACAAAAGGTAAGTGAAGACTGAATCACCTATATCTCAAGTTATATTCATATTTATATCTATGAGACGATGTCCAATAACTAATTAGACTATTTCAAGCATATCAAGAATTTCGAGTCAAGTTTATCTTGGTAATTAGTTCTCGAAATATGACTAAGTTTAATGAGCATTTTTACATACTTGATGAATTTTTGTTAAGAACAATTTATTCTTCATAATCTAAATTGTGATTCAAGATTATCATTCGAAAAAAGCCTGGAACAGTGATATGTGTCATTGATGTTATTTGGGAATGTTTCGAATTGATTAGAGATATAAAATAAAACTACTGTAAATTCGGATATAAGATAGTATATCAGTCTTACAAACCGAAAAATGCTGTTAAAGTCTGAATCCGCAATACATGTACTCAGTACACGTGATGGAGTAGCTATATGTTGACAAACAACTTTTTGGTATTGTTGATGGTGGTTTTTAGACAAAGGGTAAAATCGTAAAACCCCGAATAACCTAATGTCACCGTGACACGATTATTAGAACATTCAATGCATGTGTCATTAATTAATAGGGGTATTTTTTTCAAATTAGGGTTACAACGAACAAAACGCTAATTCCCCTCTGTGCCAATGCCAAATCATGCCAGCCACACCTAGCCCAAGCTAGTCGCGCCATGCCAAACGCACTCTGCCTTGGCCCTAGCTATGCTAGTTACACCAAACGCGCCAAAGCATGCCAACCATGCTAGCCGCACCTCTGTGCCAATGGCAAATCATGCCAGCCACACCTAGCCCAAGCTAGCCGCGCCATGCCAAACGCACTCTGCCTTGGCCCTAGCTATGCTAGTCACACCAAACGCGACAAAGCATGCCAACCATGCTAGCCGCACCTCAGTGCCAATGGCAAATCATTCCAGCCACACCTAGCCACACCTAGCCCAAGCTAGCGCGCCATGCCAAACGCACTCTGCCTTGGCCCTAGCTATGCTAGTCACACCAAACGCGCCAAAGCATGCCAACCCTAGCCCAAGATAACGCGCCATGCCAAACGCACTCTGCCTTGGCCCTAGCTATGCTAGTCACACTAAACGCGCCAAAGCATGCCAACCATGCTAGCCGTACCTCTGTACCAATGGCAAATGATGCCACCCACGCCTAGCCCAAGCTAGCCGCGCCATACCAACGCACTCTGCCTTGGCCTAGCTATGCTAGTCACACCAAACGCGCCAAAGCAAGCCAACCATGCTAGCCGCACCTCGTGCCAATGGCAAATCATGCCCCACGCCTAGCCCAAGCTAGCCGCGCCATGCCAAATGCACTCGCCTTGGCCCTAGATATGCTAGTCACACCAAACGCGCCAAAGCATGCCAACCATGCTAGCCGCACCTCCGTGCTAATGGCAAATCATGCGACCACACCTAACCCAAGCTAGCCGCGCCGTACCGGACATCACTCTCTGCCTTGGCCCTAGCTACGGCCTGGTCGCACCACGCCAAGACAAACACCCTTACCTTGGCCACGGCCGCGCCAAACAAAACACCCTTACCTTGGCCCTAGCCGCTCCAAGCCAAACACCCTTACCTTGGCCCTAGCCAGCGCCATGCCAAAGTAGCGCCAGCGCCTAGGCTTGCAAACCGTGCAACCTAGGCCAAATTGTCACGCATGCCATTGGCACATGCCAACACGCATCGTTGGTAGCTTTTCTTACCCATTTGTGGCCCTAATAGCCGAGCATGCCATTGGCACATGCCAACACGCTCATTTGGTAGCTTTTCTTACCAAGCGTGGCCCTAATGGCGAGCATGCCATTGACACATGCCGACACGCATCATTGGTAGCTTTTCTTACAGGTCGTAGCCCTAATGGCCGAGCATGCCATTGGCACATGCCAACACGCATTCTTTGGTAGCTTTTCTTACCGGGACGTGGCCACTAATGGCGAGCATGCCATTGGCACATGCCAACATGCATGTTGGTAGCTTTTCTTACCGGGACGTATCCCTAATGGCCATGCGTGCCATTGACACATGCCAAACACGCATTTGGTAGCCTAACTGCAAGCCGTGCAACCTAGGTCAACTTGGCCGTCGTGCCATTGACACATGCCAAAACCCACGCCGGTAGCCTAACTTGCAAACCGTGCAACCTACCACCAAGGCATTCCGCACACGCCATTGGCACATGCCACACACGCCACTAGCGGCTCTGGCATTGCCACTTGCACTTAAGGTGCAACCGCAACAAAGGCATTCCGCACATGCCATTGGCACATGCCATACGCGCCACTAGCGAGCGCCACTTGCACTCAAGGTGCAACCAACACTCGAGACATCAACACAAGCGGGGATGCTTTCCGGGGGTCTTGGTTTGGCTGTCACGGCATGCGGCGTACACTACGCTCACATTAAGAAAGCGTGAATAGGAATAAAGCGGTCAAATAAATGAGGAAATAATGGTGAAAACGTTTTCACCCATAAACACCAAGCGGTTACCACCTCCTCCCATTATTTCACCCTTTACTCTCTTCCTTCATGAGGCCAGAGGTACGTTTCAATCTCGACTTGTATAAATAGGTCTTACCTATTTCCACCGAGACAACAAGTCTCGGTCGGGGAGAAAAACACAACACTCTCGGGAAAGGCAACTTTGCAAGCTCTTCAAAAAAGCTTTCATCTCTTGCAAGCTTAGAAGCTTTCACCGTCTAAGTCGAGACACTACTCTCCCTGCATTATTTGGTCTCAACACCTTTCTTTGCTTCCCTCCCCAAATCAACCCTTCTCCTCCACTTTGTGACCGAAGCAAGTTTGGAACGACCATTTCTTGGTTTAGGGTGGGACTTTTCTGATTGATCTCTCGAATCTATAAAGTGCTCACGTGCAGCACATTTGTTTAGGGCTTAAACCAGTTTCTCTCTCACTTACCGAATTCTACCGAAATCGGCGGAAACGATTTTACCCATAAACAATTGGCGACCACGGCGGGAGGATTGATCTATCGGCTACAATGTCGGGCCTGTCGATCTCGTTCTTCGACCCGGATGTCAAGATGGTAGAGGAAGGCGACTCAATCCGACTCAACTACCGGACAACCCGGTTGCAGTGTAAAGACTACACAAGAAAACTGGGGACTCGCTGAAAATGCTACCAGCGATTGGGGACTTGCTGGCAACGCTACCATCAACGCCGCCTTTAACATGGAGAGGGGCGTGTTCGCGAAAAAAAAACTATGAAGTGAGTAAATTTACACTGGGCAAGATATACGATCTGTTTTTAGGTTCTTAGTAAAACCGTCATACTATTGCGTCTTGTGTCGATTGCTAGCACACACTTTCATAAAGTAATATTCCTTTCACAAAACATAATCGAGTTATATTATCAAAACCATTCATCCTAGAAATAATCTAATATCCTCAAAAGCTACATTTGTCTATCAAACCAGTCGAACTTTGAACCGGACATCCAAAGTATGTTTTTCAAAAAAGAAGAAGAAGAACCTAAATAAAAGTTTAACAGAGAAACATTCAAGGAAAATCATCCAATGAGAGGTCTTCTCTTCTTGGAAAGTCAACTTTGCATCTTCAAGAGCCGCTCTCTTCATAGTCAACATCTTGGAAAGCTTTTGAGTTCTACCTCCTGTCGAGCAATCTCCTCTGCGAGAAAGGCTTTGGAGCTGCTGCATCTTTCGACTCTACGGATCTCGGCAAGGCCTTCGACAAACCACGAAGCGTTGAACTCCTTTTATACACACACGTCGCGATGGTGCTCCAAGTCGGCAATAACGTCTTGAAGCGGTGTGGCCGGTCACCTCACGCATGTCCTCGATGGAAGATAAAGCCTCTTCCACACGCTTAACCAGCGCAAATCGACTAGTGATCTTCTTGGTTGTGGCCATATGTCCATACTTCTCCCGGTTCTGGTGTACAACGCCTCATACTTAGCCCGACACGGACCGCCAACAAGCACATGACTGGATAAGGAACCAAGTACAGGGGATCAAAATGGCGCACCTGGTGGCCTCCACGACTCATGAGGGTCTTTTTCCATGTCTCTGGCAGCAACCATCGAGGGAATCATCCACCGTTTGAACCACATACGTGCCCGGCGATTGGCTAACTCCCATCTCCAAGTCACCGCGGTGGTCACCAAAGGCAAGTTTTCGTGTGGCTTCGCCCCAGAATCATCTTCCGAACCGGATTCCTCATCCGAACTTGAGTTAGACATTTCAAAAAAAAAGGGAGAAGAAAGGAAAAGAAGCTCGAAACTCACCGAACCACTTCGCGAAAAAGAACCAGTCTTTGTCGGGAAGAATCACTCTCACTTGTCGAACTTTCTTCTTTCTACGGCTCATCACCGTTATGAGAAGGCTCGGTGCCATGGAATTCTGAAGAAGAATTGCCGTCTCCGACAACGTGCAAGGCGGGGAAAGCATTAACACTACCGAAGCCTGAAAGAAACAATACAAATGTTTTGTGAGAAATTCACGTATTTTGAGACAAACCAACAAGGAGGCGACACATACTGGTTATTGGAAGAAGCGAAAGACACGAGAGCTGCGGGAGGATCTTTTGAAACCGCCGAAACCACTTGGCCACGATTCTTCGTCTCTGCTCCTTTGCTGGGGACTTTCAGGAGTTCTTAGGGCAACCCTCGCCAAAGGTCTCTCAACATTGGATACTTCTTCAAAGCTGCTGGGAAGGTTTACAACGAACATTCTCCACCACGTTATTTACAAAATCTTGGACCATAATGAACTCATCGTGCAGAACTCATTATAGCCAAAAGTCGTCGAAGTTACTCTTCCGTTTGAAAGAAGGGAAGGCGGATACCCGGCTCAAGGGCAGCGGCATTGAGGGCAGCACGCAATGAATCCTTAGGAACAATGTTTGTTAAGCAAGAGGCACCCCTTGATCGAAACCCATGTGACGAAGCGACACGGTCAATATTGTGTGACTATTCGGAATGAACCCATGAAGAAAGACGGCATATACCGGACATGCGGCTTTGAATAAACAAGTTTTCACCAACACTCAAGTTGCGATCGGAAGACAAAGACATGATCGGAGCAGATGCAAAGGTGTCAATTTGAGTCACCGACCTATGGACCGGCTCCCATGGGCGATTACTGATTTCATGCGACTTATCGAGAAGAGTAACCAAGCTCATGCCAACTCTTGGACGCCTGTTCACCCATCGAAGAATTTGGGAGCCACCCCAACTCGCGGGAATCGAAGGCAACGGTTTCGGAGCGTACTTATCAAAGTGCTCCCATAACCAGGCTTGCAGAAAAGCAACGTGCACATATGAATCCACTTTCATGAAACCATTCGAAACTCGCATGTTCGCAACTAGGTGATCCAGATGCACATACGGGGAACCAAGGAATAGCTTGCCAATGGGAAGAACTTCACCTTTTGCTAACTTCACGGCAATCACTAGCAACTCGGTCTTATATTCTTTCCGGAACCGTCATCAAAAATGTCTCTAGACAACGAGAGAGCCAAAAATGCTGCAACATGAAGATCTTTGCTTTTACATTAGCTCGTCAGGAAACCATTGAGATATCCACCAGTTGTAAAAGCACCTTTCATCCTCTTCCAGGATGAGAATCCTTCGACTTCGCGGTGGAGCCTTTTCGAGCGAAATCTCCCAACTTAGCGGCAAGGTCACCGCGTCTTCTCCTCACCTTGGACAAGCTGGATATTAAGATTCCCGATTCTGGGAAGATTGACAAGAGAGCCACACTCTCCAAGGAGAAAGTTATTTCACCCCATCTACATATGATCGTATGGGTGTCAGAACACCATCACGGAGATGAAAGCAACCAAGCCGAGATATCCTTCCTAATCCGGAGATTCTTGAAGCTCGGCGGCATCAATAATCTGCGCTCGAGTCAAGTTGGGATTTATGTGCTCCTTACTCACCATGAACTCAACCCATCTATCAAAAGAACGTAATGGTCTTTGACACATCCACGAAATCAATGTTGGAAGAAGAATATACCCCTTTATGAAGACAAGCAGGTATGGTGTTCTCAGGCGCCCGAACGTGTTTTCTTTTCATCTTCACCACTTAGGTTAACAAAATTGGCACGAAACATAGGTGATTCTTCCGAGTAGGGGCGAGGGGTTTGGCAAAGAATTCATCATCTGTGTTTGGTTTGGAACTATGAACATCCTTCAAAGCGAAATTTTGTTCAGGTAACATCTTGTCGGATTTCTTCATAACAATTTGGTAACAAGATATCTGCACAAAACAAACAGAGAAAGACGAAATTATCTCCCTGACACATAACCGCACCCAACAAAAGGAAAACCTAAAAAAAAGGGGTGTATTCTCTACGGGTTCAAAGCGCACGCGCATGTGATATTTTCTTGGGGTTCAAAATTATATCTGTGATATTTTATACGGAGCTCAAGTGCGTCTGCGGTATCCTTCTTGGGTTCAAAATTATATACGCGAGTATTTTATACGGGCTCAAGTGCGTCTGCGGTATCCTTCTTGGGTTCAAAACTATATACATGATATTTTCTACGAGCTCGAATGCGTCCATGGTATCCTTCTTCGGGTTCAAAATTATATATGGAGCATTTTTCTCTTTTGGTTCGAATCATATATACGGTATTTCCCTTGGGTGCATACATACAATATTTTCTACAAGAAGCACGCCAAGAAATCATATCGCAATATCATCGCAAGGATTATAAAGAAAAACGCCTACTCTTAGGGTTTGCACCTACATGAAAAGATAAACAAGAGAAATCTTGGAAGACATGCAGGCTTGGTTTTCTTTGGGACTCTGCCGCTAGTATGAAAAAGATGAAAGAACAAAGTGCAAGATGAGAGAAAGGGATTTTATATATGGGCGTGAAGATTACGAAATAAGGAAGGATTTCCCTTTACCAAAAATCGTGCGGGCCACAAGGCGCCTAACTTCCCAACGTCGCCCAAGTTGCACCGGTCCCACCAGTTGCGCCAACTCCCCAGTACCACCCAAGCCACACTGGTCTCGCCAATTGCGCCAACTTCCCAATGACTGCCTAAGTTGCGCCAGCTAGCACACTCAGCTTCCCCACCTTGCGTCGGTCCCACCAACTAGCACGCTCAATTTACCAACTCGCGCCAACTTCTCAATCGTTGACTTCTGTCTCTCAATGATGTTGACTCCCCAATCGTGCCAACCTCCTGATTTGTGCAAAACTGCCAGAGGCAAGGATTCCAAATCCTATTTATAAAAGGTCAGACAAGCCTCCTCAATATTTTTGACGATTTACTGTTGATAGTTTGTCACCATCTTATGCTTACCTCGCAACAAAGCTCCTGTTCCGAGCTAAGCAGGGGACTTAATGTTGATGGTGGTTTTTAGACAAAGGGTAAAATCGTAAAACCCAAAATAACCTAATTTCACCGGCGACAAAGTTATTAGAACATTCAATGCATGTAGTCAGTAATTAATAGGGGGTATTTTTTCAAATTAGGGTTACAACGAACAAAATACTAATTCCCCTCTGTGCCAATAACAAATCATGCCAGCCACACCTAGCGCAAGCTAGCCGCGCCATGCCAAACGCACTCTGCCTTGGCCCTAGCTATGCTAGTTACACCAAACGCGCCAAAGCATGCCAACCATGATAGCCGCACCTCTGTGCCAATGGCAAATCATGCCATCCACACCTAGCCCAAGCTATCCGCGCCATGCCAAACGCACTCTTCCTTGGCCTAGCTATGCTAGACACACCAAACGCGCCAAAGCATGCCAACCATGCTAGACGCACCTCGTGCCAATGGCAAATCATTTTGACCACACCTAGCCCAAGCTAGTCGCGCCATGCCAAACGCGCTCTGCCTTGGCATAGCTATGCTAGTCACACCAAACGCGCCAAAGCATGCCAACCATGCTAGCGCACCTCTGTGCAATGGAAAATCATGCCGATACACCTAGCCCAAGCTAGCGCGCCATGCCAAACACACTTTGCCTTGGCCCTAGCTATGCTAGTCACACCAAATGCGCCAAAGCATGCCAGACCATACTAGCCCGCACCTCCGTGCCAATGGCAAATCATGCCGCCACACCTAGCCAAAGCTAGCCGCGCCATACCAAATGCACTCTACCTTGGCCTAGCTATGCTAGTCACACCAAAACGCGCCAAAGCATGCCAACCATGCTAGCCGCACCTCCGTGCCAATGGAAAATCATGCCCGACCACACCTAACCCAAGCTAGCCATGGCAAGTGTAACGCTCACTCTGCCTTGGCCCTAGCTATTTGGTCGCACCACATCAAAGCCAAACACCCTTACCTTGGCCCTAGCCGCGCCAAGCCAAACATCCTTACCTTGGCCCTAAGCCGCGCCATGCCAAAGTAGCGCCAGCGCTTAGGCTTGCAAATCGTGCAACCTAGACCAAATTGGCCCCGCATGCCATTGGCACATGCCAACATGCATCATTTGGTAGATTTTCTTACCGGGACGTAGCCCTAATAGCCATGCGTGCCATTGACACATGCCAAACACGCACTTATTTGGTAGCCCTAACTTGCAAGCGGTGCAATCTAGGCCCCGACTTGGCCGTCGTGCCATTGACACATGACAAAACCCACGCTGGTAGCCTAACTTGCAAAGCCAGGTGCAACCTACCACCAAGGCATTCCGCACACCCCATTGGCACATGCTACACACGCCACTAGCAGCTCTGGCATTGCCACTTACACTCAACGTACAACCTACCACCAAGGCATTCCGCACATGCCACACACGCCACTAGCGGCTTCTGGCATTGCCACTTGCACTCAAGGTGCAACCCACAACAAAGGCATTAAGCACATGCCATTGGCACATGCCACACGCGCCACTAGCGGCGCCACTTCACTCAGGTGCAACTAACACTCGAGACATCAACACAAACTGGGGATGCTTTCAGGGTCTTGGTTTGGCGGTCACGACATGCGGTATTGATGGTGGTTTTAAACAAGGGTAAAATCGTAAACCCCATGACTTAGTGTTGCCATAACACATTAAATAAAAGCATTCAACTCGAGGTTTAAATAATTAATAGGGGTATTTTTTCAAAATGCAGTTAGGAGTTTCAACACAGAACCTAATTCCAAAACCAAGCCGCATCTTTGCGCACCAGGGCAACCATGCCAAACCAAGCCGCATCTTTGCTTACAGTGGTAACCATGCCAAACCAAGCCGCATCTTTGCGCACCATGGCAACCATGCCAAACCAAGCCGCATCTCTGCGCACCATGGCAACCATGCCAAACCAGCGCACCATGGCAACCATGCCAAACTAAGCGCATCTGCGCGCCACCATGGCAACCATGCCAAACCAAAGCCGCACTCTGCGCACCATAGCAACCATGCCAAACCAAGCCGCATATCTGCGCACCATGGCAACAATGCCAAACCAAGCCATATCTTTGCACCATGGCAACCATGCCAAACCAAGCCGCACACTGCGCACCATGGCAACAACGCCAAATTCCAAGCCGCTATGCCTTCGCCCACGCCAAACATAGCGCCCTAGGCTTGCAAGACTTGCAACTAGGTCAACATGGCACACGTGCCATTGGCACATGCCAAAACGTGTCTGCATAAGCCATATTTCCAAGTCGCTATGACTTTGGCCCCACGTAACATAGCGCCCTAGGTTTGCAAGACTTGCAACTAGGTCAACATGGCTGCACGTGCCATTGGCACATGCCAAAACGTGTCGCAAGCCATATTTCCAAGTCGCTATGACTTTGGCCCACCATAACATAGCGCCCTAGGTTTGCAAGACTTGCAACTAGGTCAACATGGCTGCACGATGCCATTGGCACATGCCAAAACGTGTCGCAAGCCATATCTCCAGTCGCTATGACTTTGGCCCACCCAACATAGCGCCCTAGGTTTGCAAGACTTGCAACTAGGTCAACATGGCTGCGTGCCATTGGCACATGCCAACACGTCCGCAAGCCATATTTCTAAGCCGCTATGCCTTTGGCCCACGCCAAACATAGCGCCCTAGGCTGCAAGACTTGCAACTAGGTCAACATGGCCGCACGTGCCATTGGCACATGCCAACACGTGTCGCAAGCCATACTTCCAAGCGCTATGCCTTTGGCCCACGCAAACATAGCGCCCTAGGCTTGCAAAACATGCAACTAGGTCAACATGGCCACGCATGCCATTGGCACATGCTAACATGCTCGCTAGCTAGTTTCCCTAGCAAAATCACGGCCCTAACGGCCATGCATGCCATTGGCACATGCCAACATGCTCGCTAGCTAGTTTCCCTAGCAAAATCACGGCCCTAACGGCCATGCATGCCATTGGCACATGCCAACATGCTCGCTAGCTAGTTTCCTAGCAAAATCACGGCCCTAACGGCCACGCATGCCATTGGCACATGCCAACATGCTCGCTAGCTAGTTTCCCTATCAAGGTCACGGCCTAACGGCCACGCATGCCATTGGCACATGCCAACATGCTCGCTAGCTAGTTTCCCTATCAAGGTCCACGGCCCCAATGGCCACGCATACCATTGGCACATGACCCCAAACACACCTTATTTGGTAGCCTAACTTGCAAACCGTGCAACCTACCACCAAGGCATTCACACATGCCATTGGCACATGCCAAACACACCTTGTTGGTAGCCTAACTTGCAAAACGTGCAACCTACCACCAAGGCATTCCGCGCATGCCATTGGCACATGCCAAACACACACGTTTGGTAGCCTAACTTGCAAACCGTGCAACCTACCACCAAGGCATTCCGCACATGCCATCGGCACATACCAACACATTTGGCTGGTAGCCCAACTTGCAAGCCGTGCAAACTACCACTAAGGCATTCGCACATGCCATTGGCACATGCCACCACGCGCCATTAGCGGCGCCACTTGCACTCAAGATGCAACCAACACTCGAGACATCAACACAAGCGGGGATGCTTCTTTAGAGTTTTGGTTTGGGAGTCCTGACATGCGGCGTACACTACGCTCACATTAAGAAAGCGTGAAAAGGAATAAAGCGGTCAAATAAAGAGGAAATAATGGTGAAAAACGTTTTTCGCCCATTAAAACCATGCGGTTACCACCTCCTCCCATTATTTCACCCTTTACTCTCTTCCTTCATGAGTCCAGGGTACGTTTCAAACTTGACTTGTATAAATAGGTCTTACCTATTTCCACCGGACAACAAGTCTCGGTCGGGAGAAATATACTACACTTACACTCTCGAAAGGCAACTTTGCAAGCTCTCCCAAAAAGCTTTCATCTCTTGCAAGCTTCCTAAGCTTTCACTTTACGATACAAGTCGAGATACTACTCTCCTCAACACCTTTCTTTGCTTCCCTCCCCAAATCAACCCTTCTCCTCCACTTTGTGACCGAAGCAAGTCTGGAACGGCCATTTCTTGGTTTAGGCCGGACTTGTCTGAATTGATCTCTCGAATCTATAAAGTGCTCACGTGCAGCACATTTGTTTAGGGTTTGAACCAGTTTCTCACTCACCTACCGAATTTCTGAGGAAATCGGCGAAACGATTTTACCCATAAACAAGCGGAGCACTACGCTCACATTAAGAAAGCATGAATATGAATAAAGCGGTCAAATAAATGAGGAAATAATGGTGAAAACGTTTTCACCCATAAACACCATCTTGGTTACTACCTCCTCCCATTATTTCACCTTTTACTCTCTTCCTTCATGAGGCAGTGTACGTTTCAATCTCGACTTGTATAAATAGGTCTTACCTATTTCCACCGGACAACAAGTCTCGGTCGGAGAAAAAAACAACACTCTCGGGAAAAGGCAACTTTGCAAGCTCTTCAAAAAAATCTTTCATCTCTTGCAAGCTTCCGAAGCTTTCACTTTCGATACAAGTCGAGACACTACTCTCCCGAGAATTATTAACACCTTTCTTTGCTTCCCTCCCCAAATCAACCCTTCTCCTCCACTTTGTGACCGAAGCAAGTATGGAACGACCATTTCTTGGTTTAGGCCGGACTTATACAGATTGATCTCTCGAATCTATAAAGTGCTCACGTGCAACACATTTGTTTAGGGCTTAAACTAGTTTCTCACTCACTTACCGAATTTACCGAAATCGGCGGAAACGATTTTTACCCATAAACATGTACGCATACCCGTATGCACACCTTAAAAAGTCTGTGACCTCGTGAACCCTGATCGGTACGCAAACCAGTACGCGTGCTATAAAAGAACCGTTGGTCCCGAAACCGGTTTGGTATCCATGTCGGTACGCATACCATAAAAGTTATGTGGACTCCGGAACTTGATTATGTTTTAACGGTATCCATACCAGTACGCATACCAAAAAAGTTCCGTTAACTCCAGAACTCGGTTATGTCTTAAGGTATACATATTGGTACACGTACCATAACATAACTGTTCACGAACAGGTTAAGTATATGTACCCAATACGCCTACTTACCCTGTCGATTAAATTCATATGCATGTAAAATTATTTCTCCGAGATAATTAGCATTTGAATAATCTCTAAAAACACCTGTTTATGGGTAAAAATCGTTTGCGATTTCGGTAAATTCGGTAGGTGAGTGAGAAGCTGGTTCAAACCCTAAACAAATGTGCTGCACGTGAGCACTTTATAGATTCGAGAGATCAATCTGTACAAGTCGGCCTAAACCAAGAAATGGCCGTTCCGGACTTGCTTCGGTCACAAAGTGGAGGAGAAGGGTTGATTTGGGGAGGGAAGCAAAGAAAGGTGTTGAGGAGAGTAGTATCTCGACTTGTATCGAGAAAGTGAAAGCTTAGGAAGCTTGCAAGAGATGAAAGCTTTTGGGAGAGCTTGCAAAGTTGCCTTTACGAGAGTGTAAGTGTAGTATATTTCTCTGGCGAGAGACTTGTTGTACGGTGGAAATAGGTAAGACCTATTTATACAAGTCGAGTTTGAAACGTACCACGGCCTCATGAAGGAAGAGAGTAAAGGGTGAAATAATGGGAGGAGGTGGTAACCGCATGGTTTAATGGGCGAAAACGTTTTTCACCATTATTTCCTCTTTTATTTGACTCACGCTTTCTTAATGTGAGCGTAGTGTCTGTTGCATCTTTGTGACCGCCAAACCAAAACCCTAAAGAAGCATCCCCCAGTTTGTGTTGATGTCTCGAGTGTTGGTTGCATCTTGAGTGCAAGTGGCGCGTGTGGCATGCGCCAATGGCATGTGCGGAATGCCTTAGAGGTAGTTTGCACGGTTTGCAAGTTGGGCTACCAGCGTGTGTTCTTGGCATGTGCCGATGGCATGTGTGGCCGTTAGGGCCGTGATTTTGCTAGGGAAACTAGCTAGCGAGCATGTTGGCATGTGCCAATGGCATGCATGGCCGTTAGGGCCGTGATTTTGCTAGGGAAACTAGCTAGCGAGCATGTTGGCATGTGCCAATGGCATGCATGGCCGTTAGGGCCGTGATTTTGCTAGGGAAACTAGCTAGCGAGCATGTTGGCATGTGCCAATGGCATGCGTGGCCATGTTGACCTAGTTGCATGTTTTGCAAGCCTAGGGCGCTATGTTTGGCGTGGGCCAAAGGCATAGCGGCTTGGAAGTATGGCTTGCGACACGCGATGGCATGTGCCAATGGCACGTGCGGCCATGTTGACCTAGTTGCAAGTCTTGCAAGCCTAGGGCGCTATGTTTGGCGTGGGCCAAAGGCATAGCGGCTTAGAAATATGGCTTGCGGCACGTGTTGGCATGTGCCAATGGCACGTGCAGCCATGTTGACCTAGTTGCAAGTCTTGCAAACCTAGGGCGCTATGTTGGGCGTGGGCCAAAGTCATAGCGACTTGGAAATATGGCTTGCGACACGTTTTGGCATGTGCCAATGGCACGTGCAGCCATGTTGACATAGTTGCAAGTCTTGCAAACCTAGGGCGCTATGTTGGGCGTGGGCCAAAGTCATAGCGACTTGGGAATATGGCTTGCGACACGTTTTGGCATGTGCCAATGGCACGTGCGGCCATGTTGACCTAGTTGCAAGTCTTGCAAACCTAGGGCGCTATGTTGGCGTGGGCCAAAGTCATAGCGACTTGGAAATATGGCTTGCGACACGTTTTGGCATGTGCCAATGGCACGTGCGGCCATGTTGACCTAGTTGCAAGTCTTGCAAGCCTAGGGCGCTATGTTTGGCGTGGGCCAAAGGCATAGCGGCTTGGAATTTGGCGTTGTTGCCATGGTGCGCAGGTGCGGCTTGGTTTGGCATGGTTGCCATGGTGCGCGATATGCGGCTTAGTTTGGCATTGTTGCCATGGTGCGATATGCGGCTTGGTTTGGCATGGTTGCCATGGTGCGCAGAGTGCGGCTTGGTTTAGCATGGTTGCCATGGTGCGTGATATGCGACTTGGTTTGGCATTGTTGCCATGGTGCGCGATATGCGGCTTGGTTTGGCATGGTTGCCATGGTGCGCGATATGCGGCTTGGTTTGGCATGGTTGCCATGGTGCGTGAGTGCGGCTTGGTTTGGCATGGTTGCCATGGTGCGCGATATGCGGCTTGGTTTGGCATGGTTGCCATGGTGCGCGATGTGCGGCTTGGTTTGGCATGGTTGCCATGGTCGTGAGTGCGGCTTGGTTTGGCATGGTTGCCATGGTGCGCTGTGGTAGTGCGGCTTGGTTTGGCATGGTTGCCATGGTTGATATTCGGCTTGGTTTTGGCATTGTTGCCATGGTGCGCAATATGCGGCTTGGTTTGGCATGGTTGCCATGGTGCGCAGTATGCGGCTTGGTTTTGGCATGGTTGCCATGGTGCGCAGTATGCGGCTTGGTTTTGGAATTAGGGTTACGTAGTTGAAAACCCTAATCTGGTATTTTGAAAAAAATACCCCTATTAATTATTTACACCTGAGTTGAATGCTCTTATTTAATGTGTTGCGGGCAACACTAGGTCATGGGGTTTTACGATTTTACCCCTTGTTTAAAAACCACCATCAACATTAAGTCCCCTGCTTAGCTCGGAACGGGGGCTTTGTTGCGAGGTAAGCATAAGATGGTGACAAACTGTTAACAACAACCGTAAAGAAAATTGAAAAAGGCTTGTCGACCTTTTATAAATAGGATTTGGAATCCTTGCCTCACGGTAGTTTTGCACAAATCGGAGAGGTGGCACAATTGGTGGGCCGGTGCGGCAGGCGACGTTGGGAAGTTGGCGTGAGTTGGGGGCTGAGTGTGCTAGGCTGGTGGGGACCGGCGCGAAGTGTAGAAGCCGTTCGTGCTTGCAGGCGTGACTTGGGCGGCATTGGGAGGTCGGCGCAATTGGTGGGGCCGGTCCATTCTCGGAAACCATGCTCGCAGGCGTGACTTGGGCGGTATTGAGAAGTCGCAATTGGTGGGGCCGGTCCAATCTTGGAAACCATGCTTGCAGGCGTGACTTATGTAAATAAGGAGGGAGTAGGCGTTTCTTCGGATAGCAAAGTTTCCTTATTTTGCTTTACTTCACGTGCGGCTTCAATTAGGGCATTGTTCATGCTAGAATCTGAAAGCGTTATGTCCCTCATTGCTTCCTTTCCTTTTTAGAATCCGTATTTATACCCAATGCAAACGCATCATATTCCTTGTTTGAGAAAAGATTCTTCTTGTTGGATTTCTCTCTTTGTCATGTCGCGCAGATTCGAGTCATCTTCTAATCCGATCGGAGTTCTCGGATGAGGGCGCGAGTCCGATTCTTGCATGAGCGTCCCAACAAATGTTATTCGGGTTAAGAAAATCATCGGTATGTTTTCTTCTTCTTTGCGGATTGACACACACTTTAATGCTTGTTGTGTAAATGGGAAAATTTCCTTGTGCGAGAGATATCTGTTGGAGCATGCGTCACTTTGTTATCGATGAGGATGACCTAGTTGTTCCTCTTCCTTCAGTCCGACCTTGTTGGCTAGCTGCGGATTTGGAGAATCTTGATTTAGGGCTCTCTTGTCATGAATACCCTTACTGCGCAGGGTTCATCGTTTGGGACTCGTATGAGGTGTCTCTCCTCCAATTATTGGAATGTTGGTGGTTTCTTGGTGCGGAAAGAATTCGTAGCCCTTTATACGAGGATATGGAAAACGTATGGCCATATTGCTACCGGGAACGTGGTGAAGTCTTTGTTCGTCCGCTTTGGTTTACGTAGTGAAGCTGTCTTTTGCCAATGATTGTGGAGATGGAGAATGTGTCCATTCGTCTTTGTTCTTGAGTCGACCATCCAAAAGTGGGAGAACATGGTGTCTACTGCGAATCTTTGGAATTTAACGTTAATTTGGTTCACCGCCTCGGTATTGTGAAGGTTGGGTGGTATTCTTCTTGGTGTGATTCTGCCACGAAAGCCATCTTTGGAAGAAGAGGAAATTTTGCCTGGAGTCTCGGAAGATTGAGGAGTTAACTCGAGATTTGAAGAGTAGGTAGAAAGATATCATGGCCGATTGAAGATGATGTTTTGTAGGGATTATAATTTACTAGATGGGCTTTTCGATTTGCATTATGAGATTCGAAAGCTCCTCTTTCTCTTTTTTTTTTTTTTTTTTTTTTTTGAAGAAAATAAAGAGATTCGCTAATCCATTGGCTTTGTATTGAAATTCGATAAGCGATAAGAAAGAAAGTAAAAGCGGAGAAAATGCAGGACGTTCACACTTTTGATGTAGCATGTTGCGAGGGAATGATTAGGCGTAGTACACCTTTAGCCATTTTCCATTGATAAGCTGTCTCTAGCTTTCCCCATCTTCTTTGATGATCTTGTAGTGCAATTTGTTATATGCTTTAGTGATTATGTACGGCCCTTCCCATTTGGGAGAAAACTTTGGTCTTGATGCGTCTTGGTGGATGTGTTTGGCGGTTTTTAGCACCAGATCTCCTTCCTTGAAAACCCTGGGTTTTACATGGCTGTTTATGCGCCCTGTAAATCCTGTTCCTGTATATTTGCGCATGTTCCTCTGCCCGGGATCTTTTGGAGTCTAGAGTATCCAGTTCCGCAATTCTGGCATTGAGTGATTCGGCTTCGTTCAGGGGTCCGCATTTGCGGCAATGCAGCGGATGGGATCTTTATTTCTGCTAGGGAGGATTGCGTCTGTCACCCCGTAGACGAGGGAGTAAGGAGACACGCCGGTGGAGCTTCTAGGAGATATTATGTACGCCCGAGAGAGCCATTGGCAATTGCTCATGCCAGGGTTACGGGATTGTCATGTCTTGTCCAGGGTGAGGATTCGGATCGAGTCTTGTTGGTACTTTCGGCTTGCCCATTTCCTGAGGATAATAGATGGTAGAAGACTTGTTTGATCCCGTACCTCTCAAGTAGTTCCTGTACTTGCTTGTTAGCGAAAGGTGTGCCGTTGTCGGTGATGATGTGTTTAGGTACGCCAAAACGGCGAGATGATGTGCTCCTTGATGAACGCGCGATTGTGGCTCCGGTGGTTCCTTTCGGTGGGACGGCCTCAACCCACTTGGTAAAGTACTCGGTCGCGGTTATTATGTACTCATGCCGTTTTGAGGATGGGGGTTGATCTTCCCGATGATGTCGAGTCCCCGACTATAAAGGGCCACGGGCTACTTATTGCGTGCAAGGGTGTTGGAGGCGTGTGGATGAGGTTTCCATGAATCGGCATTCTCGGCATCTCGAACGAAGGTAGCCGCGTTGTCTTCCATGGTCGGCCAGTAGTACCTTTCGTGTATCTGCGGGAATAATTTTGTTTTCCTTGGTGTTCGCCTTCGTGCATTTCTCTTAACATAAGCGGGACCTCTGTGTCATCCAAACACCTTAGTAGACCTCCCCAGAAACTCTTGCGATATAAAACCCCATAATGGAACACGAACCTTTTGGACTTGTCTTAGTTTGGAAGCATCCTCTTTGTTAGTAGGAAGAATGCTATCACGAAGGAAAGCGATGTACGGCTCCGCCGATCCCCAGTGTGGCTGATGTTGAGGATTTCGGCCCGACATGGGGCGCTGGCAATTTGGACACGCTTTTTGGAGCAATCGGGATTGGGTTTCCATCTCTGGCGATTAGTATCCAAGTCGTTGTAAACGACGGTAGAGGGTTACCAACGATGTTATCCCAGAGACTTCGGCATGAATACGTTCAGCCACTTTGCTTGTGCTTCCTCTCCCCGAGACACCTTGTGAGAGATCCGTCTGGATTTGGC
Organism: Papaver armeniacum; assembly: GCA_023531295.1. NCBI lineage: Eukaryota > Viridiplantae > Streptophyta > Magnoliopsida > Ranunculales > Papaveraceae > Papaver > Papaver armeniacum. The sequence continues at coordinate 148,156 of JAJJWW010010995.1, forward strand.
GATCTGAGAAAACCTTGAAGCATAAAGAAATTCCGCAAGGTCTTGAGGTCGACCTTCCCTTGAAAGAGTGAGTTGTTGAGTTCTTGAATGATAGGAGTTCTCCGAGTCGTCATCTTCGGCTTTCTCGGGTTGTGAAAGCCACGTTGAAGCTATCGTTCGCCGTTTCTTTTGTCGGGGGTTTCCTCGGTCCCTTCAAACCGACCTCGAGGCTAGTGTAGCTAAGCGATCGGCATGCTTGTTGCTGCTCGGGTGACATGTGTGATGGTTGCTTGAGCGAAATAATTGAGTAGTTTTTGTGCTTGACCTGTATGGTGCCGGTGTTAGTTCCTTCAATGCATAGATCCCGTTTACTGGTTGATGAGTAATTTGGAATCTCCTCTTATCTCCAAACGCGTGGCCCGACTTGTTTGGCTAGTGATAGTCCGATGAGGAAAGCTTCGTACTCAGTGAGTTATTGGTGCACGGAAAATCTAGCTTGAAAGAGTGCGAGAAGACTTCTCCAGCAGGAGATACTAGTACAACACGCGCTCCTCCGGTATTAGTGTGCTGGGGGTGGAAGAGCCGTCGAAGAACAGTAGCCACGTTTCTTCTTTGACTAAAAATATATCTGGAAGATCTCCCGGGAGATCTTCTCGTAATTATGCGGTATCTTCCCCTGGGAATGCTGCTAACAGGTCCGCAAAAGCTTGGCCCTTTATGGCCTTTGGGGAGACGCACGTTATGTCGAACTCTGACAGCTGCAGGAGCCATTTAGCTGGCCTCCCTATCAGAGCAGGTTTCGAGAGGAGAAACTTTCTGATGGTCGATTTGGATACTAGCACCACTTTATTGGAGAGGAGGTAGTGCTGAACTTGGATGGAATAAATCAGTGCTAAACATGCCTTTTCCGCCTTGGGGTATCGGAGTTCGGCGTCTCTCAACGTTCGTTGAAATAGTATATGGGGTATTCCATTCCTTTGCCGTCCTCTTGTGCGAGGAGAGCTCCAACGCGATGTCGCTAAAGGCTGTGTAGAGACATAGTGGTTTCCCTCGCATAGGAGGCTTCATGATGGTGGAGAGGACAATATTTCTTGGATCTTACGGTACGCTTTTTGCTTGAGGCGTAGCCCATGCGAAAGTCGCTCCTTTCTTTAGCGAGAGGGTAAACGTAGTGGTGAGTTGTGCCGACCCGGTATGAAGCGGCGAATGTAGTTTACCTTGCCCATGAAACTCTGTAGCTCCTTTATGGTTCGTGGTGGCGGCATCGTGAGGATAGCTTGCGTTTTGAGTGGATCAACTTTTATTCTGCGGTAGTCACTTGGAATCCCAAGAATTTCCCGAAGAGACACCAAAGGCGCATTTCGGAGGATTCATCTTCAACTTGTACTCGCGGCATCTTTCGAACACTTGGCGCTGCGTTTACGGATGATCCGCTCGAGTCTTTGATTTAACTACCACGTCATCTACGTAATCTTCGACTTGCTTGTGCATCATATCGTGGAAGATGGTAGTCATGGCGCGTTGGTAAGTAGCGCCGGCGTTCTTGACCCGAAAGGCATTACGGTGTAATAGAAGTTTAGAGAGGGTACGGGAAAGCGAGTCTTACTTGCGTCGTGCTCATACATCTTTATCCGGTTGTAGCCGCTATATTCATCCATGAAAGAGAACATACCATGTCCTTTGGTAGCATCTACCAGCATGTCGATGTTAGGTAGCGGAAAATCATCTTTGGGGCAGCACTTGTTCAAATCTCTGAAATCGACACAACATACGATCGACCATTCTTGTTTTTAACGGGAACGATATTGGTCAACCAAGTAGGATGATGAATAGGCTGATGAATCTAGCGGCTAGTAATTTTGGACCTCGCCTTGATTTGTTCTTCTACATCGTGTCTGAATTGTCTTGGAGGCTGCTTGAGCTGGTTTGGATCCGGGTATCACATGCGAGATGGTGGGTGACAGATTTTCCATCCAAGCCGGGCATTTCTTCATAAGTCCATGCGAAGACGTCTTGATATTCTTTGAGTAGGTCGACTAGCTTTGGCGTTCGCGGGATGTAGAGTCGCCCGATCGGAATGGGTCGCGGAAATTCCTTATTCCCTATATTTACGATTTTGAGTTCGTCGGTGGTTAAGTCGGTCCCATCTTGTAGCTTCGAGGGGCGTGGAACTTCCTCCTGGTTATTGTGAAGACATTCCTTCGGGCGGAGAAACCAGGGCCATGGTCTCCATTGCTAATTACTAACCGCGGTTATAATGTGTGAGCTTCCCCTTTTTTGCTTCGTCTTGCGGTAAGGGTGTACTCTCGCTTGGTGCGGGCACGGGTTTACGCCCGGTGGCAAGAGGGCGCGAGTCTTCCTTACGAGGGTGTGGTGGGAGGACGGTCTCTCTGCATGGGGTATCTCCGGTTTGTCGCTATCTCGGCGATGTCCATTTTGGTAGCGTAAACGTGAATCTTGGTCGCCACGCCTTTTGAACCCTCCTTCGGCCCATGTGCTTCTACGCAGATGGCTGGTGCATAGGGGGACAGAGACGCGGAAATGCGAACGACTTCTCCGTTCAATCTTACATTTTTCGAGGCATTGGTGGTATGTTGAAGGGACGATTTTGAGATTGTGCAGCCACGGCCTTCCCGGTATCATATGGTAGTCGGTTCCTTTTCAATTACTTCAAACTTCACGCTTGATTGGATTGGCCCTACTACCCGGCTCCAAGTTGATGTAGCCGTATGTGCTAGTTTGGTTGCCCTCGAAAGCCGTCATCGTAGTGGGCTGTCGTATGATCTCATTAGGTCGCACCTTGGCAGCTTTGAGTGTCTTGAGAGTGATGACATTGGAAGATGCACCCGTGTCAATGGCGCTCTTGAAACTCTATGTTCTTGACGAGAGCCGTAACATGCAAGGCCGGTTGTGACCGTCTTCTACCATCATGTCGTCGTCGGTGAAAACAATATTGTTGGCGGATCTTAGGGATCCTTGGAGTCCCCGTGGGTGCGAGAACTAGTGATGCGTTTAGTGCTATTCGGTTGATAGCGAGAGAATGTTTTTATCCGTTGGTCCTTGGAGAGGTGCAAAGCAATTCACATAAGTTTTCTATCAACACGGTCGCCTCTGGTCCGCGGCTTCCGCCGGTGGCGAAACCGTTGATTTGAGCACGCTCATTCGGGATATTAGTCCCATGCTCTTGATCTCCACGGGAGCATGGATCACTTGGCCCCGATGCTAGATTGATGAGGAAGTCGAGTATCTTTGGTAATCGCGTCCTTCATCGGGTCCATGTTTCGGCGTGGATCTCTGAACACGTATCGAGGTCAACCGGTCTTGGGACTTCTCCATTGGTGGTGCCGCTTTCGAGTCGAGGAGTTATCATGACCTTGGGCGGGATCCATGTTTGTGGAGATTGCACGATGGCGAGACCATGCTTGCGCGAAATTTGCGGATGGGAGCTAGAACTTGATGTTGTAACCGAAATATCAATCCTCCCGCTGTGGTCTCCAATTATTTATGGGTAAAAATCGTTTCTGCCGATTTCGGTAAATTCGGTAGTGAGTGTGGCTGGTTCAAACCCTAAACAAATGTCTTTGCACGTGAGCACTTTATAGATTCGAGAGATCAATCTGTACAAGTCCGGCCTAAACCAAGAAATGGCCGTTCCGGACTTGCTTCGGTCACAAAGTGGAGGAGAAGGGTTGATTTGGGGAGGGAAGCAAAGAAAGGTGTTGAGGGAGAGTAGTATCTCGACTTGTATCGAAAGTGAAAGCTTAGGAAGCTTGCAAGAGATGAAAGCTTTTGGGAGAGCTTGCAAAGTTGCCTTTACGAGAGTGTAAGTGTAGTATATTTCTCTGACCGAGACTTGTTGTACGGTGGAAATAGGTAAGACCTATTTATACAAGTCGAGTTTGAAACGTACCACAGCCTCATGAAGGAAGAGAGTAAAGGGTGAAATAATGGGAGGAGGTGGTAACCGTATGGTTTAATGGGCGAAAACGTTTTTCACCATTATTTCCTCTTTTATTTGACCGCTTTATTCCTTTTCACGCTTTCTTAATGTGAGCGTAGTGTACGCTGCATCTTTGTGACCGCCAAACCAAAACCCTAAAGAATCATCCCCGGTTTGTGTTGATGTCTCGAGTGTTGGTTGCATCTTGAGTGCAAGTGGCGCTGCTAGTGGCGCGTGTGGCATGTGGCGGAATGCCTTAGTGGTAGTTTGCACGGTTTGCAAGTTGGGCTACCGGCGTGTGTGCTTGGCATGTGCCGATGGCATGTGTGGCCGGTTTGCAAGTTAGGCTACCGGCGTGTGTGTGATTTTGCTAGGGAAACTAGCTAGCGAGCATGTTGGCATGTGCCAATGGCATGCATGGCCGTTAGGGCCGTGATTTTAGGGAAACTAGCTAGCGAGCATGTTGGCATGTGCCAATGGCATGCATGGCCGTTAGGTGCATGGCGTGATTTTGCTAGGGAAACTAGCTAGCGAGCATGTTGGCATGTGCCAATGGCATGCGTGGCCATGTTGACCTAGTTGCATGTTTTGCAAGCCTAGGGCGCTATGTTTGGCGTGGGCCAAAGGCATAGCGGCTTGGAAGTATGGCTTGCGACACGTGTTGGCATGTGCCAATGGCACGTGCGGCCATGTTGACCTAGTTGCAAGTCTTGCAAGCCAGAGGGGCGCTATGTTTGGCGTGGGCCAAAGGCATAGCGGCTTAGAAATATGGCTTGCGGCACGTGTTGGCATGTGCCAATGGCACGTCAGCCATGTTGACATAGTTCCAAGTCTTGCAAACCTAGGGGCGCTATGTTGGCGTGGGCCAAAGTCATAGCGACTTGGAAATATGGCTTGCGACACGTTTTGGCATGTGCCAATGGCACGTGCAGCCATGTTGACCTAGTTGCAAGTCTTGCAAACCTAGGGCGCTATGTTGGGCGTGGGCCAAAGTCATAGCGACTTGGAAATATGGCTTGCGACACGTTTTGGCATGTGCCAATGGCACGTGCAGCCATGTTGACCTAGTTGCAAGTCTTGCAAACCTAGGGGCGCTATGTTTGGCGTGGGCCAAAGTCATAGCGACTTGGAAATATGGCTTGCGACACATTTTGGCATGTGCCAATGGCACGTGCAGCCATGTTGACCTAGTTGGAAGTCTTGCAAGCCTAGGGCGCTATGTTTGGCGTGGGCCAAAGGCATAGCGGCTTGGAATTTGGCGTTGTTGCCATGGTGCGCGGGTGCGGCTTGGTTTGGCATGGTTGCCATGGTGCGCGATATGCGGCTTGGTTTGGCATTGTTGCCATGGTGCGCGATATGCGGCTTGTTTTAGCATGGTTGCCATGGTGCGCTTGGTTTGCAGAGTGCGGCTTGGTTTGGCATGGTTGCCATGGTGCAAGCGATATGCGACTTGGTTTGGCATTGTTGCCATGGTGCGCGATATGCGGCTTGGTTTAGCATGGTTGCCATGGTGCGTGATGTGCGGCTTGGTTTGGCATGGTTGCCATGGTGCGCAGAGTGCGGCTTGGTTTGGCATGGTTGCCATGGTGCGCAGATATGCGGCTTGGTTTGGCATGGTTGCCATGGTGCGCGATATGCGGCTTGGTTTGGCATGGTTGCCATGGTGCGCGAGTGCGGCTTGGTTTGGCATGGTTGCCATGGTGCGCGATATGCGGCTTGGTTTTGGCATGGTTGCCATGGTGCGCGAGTGCGGCTTGGTTTGGCATGGTTGCCATGGTGCGTAGTATGCGGCTTGGTTTGGCATGGTTACCATGGTCGTGATATGTGGCTTGGTTTGGCATGGTTGCCACGGTGCGCGGTATGCGGCTTGGTTTTGGAATTAGGGTTACGTGTTGAAAACCTAACGGTATTTTTGAAAAAATACCCCTATTAATTATTTACACCTGGGTTGAATGCTCTTATTTAATGTGTTGCGGGCAACACTAGGTCATGGGGTTTTACGATTTTACCCCTTGTTTAAAAACCACCATCAACAACACCATAGACATATTTGATCACATAATTGTGACTCGACTTAAGCCTTAAGTGTTATATGAAATTTCTCAAGTTTATAGTTCAGTTGGCTAGTTTTGACTAACCATTCATGAGCGTGGTCTTTGTACACGGTTCGGTTGTGATTCATCCTAACAAGAGTGTATATCATGTTATGTTAATCAGATTCAAATATTCATCTAAAGTCTTCAATTGAGTTGAAGCGACTCTTAGGCTGTAAATGACGTAATCTAAGGAAATCATTTGGGCGGAGTCCTGTTGGGATTCAAGAGGCGTACGTGAGGGTTTAATTTGGTCTCAAATACATTCCAGTCTGAAGTTAATTGGTAGTAGGCTAGTGTCTGTAGCGGCTAAATACAATTTTGGTGATCAATCTGGACTAGGTCCCGGGGTCTTTCTGCATTTGCGGTTTCCTTGTTAACAAAACTTCTGGTGTCTGTGTTATTTCTTTTTCCGCATTATATTGTTTATCTTGATAATTGAAATATCACAGGTTGTGCGTTAATAAATTAAAGTAGATACATCCATCCTTGTTTGTTGGATACAAATTTATTGATACTTAGAAATTGATCTTTGGAATCACCAAGTACTCTCACCCGCAAATCAGGTTCACATACTTGTCTCTGTAAACTTTCTGTTTGTGAGAGAAAGAGATATAACTACGAATATTATTCCTTGATTTAGATTCATTAAGTTGAACTCTCGGAATTATATTTAAGTGGTGTATTTTGGTACCCCGCATTTTCATTAACATTTACAGCCTGAAGATATTGAAGTACAAGTTGTAATACCCCGATTTGGAAAGAAGGGTCCGCCGAATGGAATATAGGTAATGTTTTGTCCTTTCCTAACACCGAGGTATTTTCAGCACAATTGGCTCTAGAGTTGGTAGAAAATTCTGTAGTTAAGCATGCTCGGATGGGAGTAATCCAGGGATTGGTGGTTTCCCGAGAAGCTGCTCCTGGATGACCACAGCGGTACCCAGTCAAATATTTTCAGATACATTCAAACTGTTTCTATGATATGTTTGGAATTTGATTAACTCTCGGAAACACCTCTAAGACGTGGTTGTGGACCTTGTGGTCCAAGATTAAAGTCTAAAGTGTTAATGAACATGGATAATCTTATGGTTCAAATGGTAAATTACGGCTAACCATGAACTATCATTATATACGGTTCAGCTACGCCTGACCATAATGTATATTCTACTATGTGATTTCAAATCGAATTTCTCACATGCTTACGTGAAATCCTAACTAGAGTTTCATCTAAGCAGAGAAAGTGTTTGCTTGATTCCCAAGCTACATTTGCTTGAATATTAAGCGACCTTCGATCATGAAAGTATTTAAATTGTGAGACTCAAATCACTGGGAAAATCAATCCCTGACACTTTCGTGTGTCCTAGTTATATGCTAGAGTCGTCCTCTATTAACCTAGGTTTCCTCTATGAAACATAATTAGGTTAACGACTTAAAGACTTCACTTAGGGTTTCATGAAGCCAGGCCCGACTATCTTTTACCGTGATAGTTCGTGAATCCTAATCTTGCTTTTTTGTTATTATCTAGGTTTTCGTTATCTCTTTTAGGCGAGATAGATAAAAATCACAAAGTTCTCTTTGTCTTAGATTTTGCGATTCCACAAGATAGATATGATAACGATTTTTAATTGGTTGGTGATACTGCTATATTAATGTTACCACCATTACTCTTGGTTGCTCTTCTTCTGTCATTGTTGTCCCTAGATTCAGTCCCTCTTCGTTTATCCTCGTTGTCCCAAAAGAATAAAAACAAAAATTACACATCTCCAATTATGAAGGCAGAGAATATGTATTTAGAATTAGCATGTGTTCTGCATACGTGAAAGTGTAAATTACTAGAACAAATAACAAACAATTAGGTAATGTTTTCTTAGTGTACCTGAGTGTTGTGGGAATCATTAGCCAGTTAGGCGAGAACCATGGCTTTGGTAAATCTAGACATGGCAATGAAAGCATAACAATTTTATCTTCCAAGTCATACTTGTACAAGCTCATCTCATGAGGTTGTGTAAAATACACGAAACCACCTGTACGACCCAATTCCTTGGCCGAGCAACACAATTTAGTAGTTTGGCTTAAAAATAAGACATGATCATCCAAACTTGTTACCTCCACCCAAGACGTTGAATGGAAATCCAACTTCGATATCAACATATTGGTTACAAAATATTGATAAACACCTCTATTAATGAAATTCTTATCGATTTGAAAGATTTCATCAACAAACTCCAAATAATATGTTATCCGTAGAATATCAAGGATTCCCCCGATTGATTAATATTTGTCGTTGTTACGGAGCAGGAATTTAATTGATAGGATTTTAGGTTCAAACTCATTTAAATTATCATTCTTTTTTAGGATCTTACATTAAATACATAATAAATTAAGATCTTCCATTTTAATTATTATCATTCTTTTTTTTTTCTGGCTCGTTCGCGTCTGACTCATCTAAAGGCATTCGAGCTATATCTGACTCAAGATTAACAAATAATAAGATTATAATGGTGCAAAAAACTTTTGAATACATATAGATATATACCAAGCTAGTCACGTAATATGTACTTTACACGAATACTTGTACGGCATATATATATATGAGCCTGAGTCAGATTTCCAATCAAATATGACAATTGATTCGGGCCGAGTGATAAAAACTAAATCCACATTACGAGTCAGATCCAAACAAATAACTCGTTAGCAGGACCTACAAGCTGCAAGCACATGCTCATGGGACAAGTCGGATGTGATAAATCTGCCAGGTCCATTGTACTTATCCGTTACTAAATAAAAAACTACTAATAAAAATTCCAGGGTTACATATACAGAGTTTTATATCTGGAACGACGCTTCTAAGAAAATAACGACTTTAAGGGTCGTCATACATATAATAAAAGCAATAACGACCCTTTCAAAGGGTCGTGTGGAATTGATCTTTATATGGCGACTCCAAGCTGTCGTATATTTCCGCCATTAATGACTCTTGAAGAAGATAACGACTCTTTTATAAGAATACTTGTTTGTTTAGAGTCGTCACTAAAATCGAAACATTAACATTTGTTTACAGTCATATAACGACTCTTTTATAAAAATAACGATTGACCGAGTAATCGTCACCGAAGCAGTCTAAACATTAACGATTGTTTAGAAGTCGTCAATAAACTACTTCAATACCATGACGATTTTTCATACGGATCGGGCAAAAAAAAAAAAAAAAATTATCCATGATCTCGGCGATTTTTCATACACATGGATAGTTAAAAATTTTAAAAAAGTTAAAACTCTAATTAAGTAAGATTATCACTAATTATTTAAGATTAATACTAATCACTCAAGGCTATTTTAGGCATTTAGAAAGAATTTTTATAAGGGGTGACCCAAATTAGGTTTGGGTGACCTTTTTTGTCCTCTAGTGCTTGGCCCCCAATTAAAATGTCTGGCCCCCAATCAAACCAGGTTTTATATGGACGTAAACTGAGGGCAAATTCTGAAAGTCAAAAGCAATCTTCAACGAACCGCAACGACACGTTACAAACAAAGCCAAAAGGTCACAGTTACACCTATCCATCTAACTCCCCTCACGTCCTCCCTGTCTCAAACACACACACGACGACGCGGTCGAAGCAAAAATTCTGTCAGACCATAAAATTCTCATTCTTCTTCATCTTCTCATCCCATCTCTGCTGCCTCCATCTTCTCTTCGTCTTCATGGAAACTGTGAAGATGGAAGAATTCACTTCAGGTGCAAGTGGAAGAATAATTCATCTATTCAGAAACATTAAACGATCTGTCCTTTCGTTAACATCTTTAATCCGTTTCTTCATTTTTATTCAATCATTTTTTCTCTGGTTTCTCCTCCTTTTACCTCGAAGAAGAAATCCGCCTCCGTTGAAGAAGAAGAAATGGGTTTTTATTAGGAGGAGGAAATTTGAAGATGAACAGGATGCTTTGAGAAGAAGAGAATTAGCTGATAAATTACAGACTGGTGGTGGTGATGGTGGTGTTGTTTCTACTACTTCTTTGTTCTTTGGGTCTAGATTGAATGCTTTGTTCTCTCGCTCTTGGTTTCCTGTTTCTGGAGATATTAAGTAAGTTTTGATTTACTCTCTTTTTAGGGTTTTTCTCTTAAAATTTATGCATAATTTGAGTTATTTTGTGCAAATTATGTGGTTTGATTGAGTTATAGTAGTACAATTAGGGATTCACTTAGGAATTAACTGGTTGATTATATGGATAATTAGTTTAAATTTCAATTTTTTATTCTTCGTTTTTGCATCCGAATATTGATAAATTTTGAAGTACAATTGTTCTTAAATTGCTGTTGTTTATCAACCATTACTTAGAAAATTCGCCTCCTTTTGGCTTTAGTGGCATGGGTTTTGCGTGAATCGGATTCTTATTCTGTGAATATTTGCATTTGTTAGTTTTGGGCGTGGCACAGGAAAATGATGTAAAGTTTTGTTATTCGTTTGGATATGGTTAATGTTGTAATTGTGATATCTTTTTTTCCTGCACCATCTGATCAAATCATTACACACTTCATCGAAAACGTTTAATGGAACATCTTACAGACTGTACTTGGATTGTGCGCTATGTAAAGTTATAAAGTTACTTGCAAAGCGAGCACCTAAAAAAAATTGTCTTTTGTCTTATTTCAAACACTTTTAATGTCGTGCGGTACTTACCACAGTTTGGGTTTAGTTAAACTTGACCTAATTTATTCACAATCAGTCAATTACCATAGCAAGTGATGGAAACCCGTCTTGCCTATCAGTATCTTGGCGAAATTAGTTTCTTTACTTTGCCTGTGAAATGTATACTAGGAGTTTCGGTTTCCCGGAAATGTTTATTTCAACAGGATCTATAACTCATCACAGACTCTGCCTGGGGACTAGGCTCCGCCTAATCCTGCCTAGGGGGAGCCTTTAACTGATTGTTTCTGTCTAGTTTCTTGTATCCTGGTCTCAAGATCGTTGGTGTTTCTTGCAGGGGTGTTGTCATCATTATACACGGGCTCAACGAACACAGGTAATGCTATTAACCGCACGTTTATTTTACAGCTTTTCTGTCATGGTTGGTGCATTAGGAACATACCTCCGTGAAGGATATCCATCTGATTATACATGATTCCTGTTATCAGTGGAAGATATGCTCAGTTCGCTACACAACTGACTTCATCCAACTTTGGGGTCCATGCAATTGATTGGATTGGTAAGTGCTGCTTTTGATTCTTTGTATCAATTTTTATCTTCTTCTTTTCCTCAGTAGTTGCATGACAATGATCTTAAGGTACTGTTACCTAGAAAGACACTTGTTATCTAGGAAGCTTTTTTGATTGCATACTTTCCCCCATTTCAAATTAGTTTAGAACTCATCCCTTGACGAGATTATGAAAGCAATACAAGTAAATGACTTACTCGATTGCATATTTCTTAAAATTTCTGCTTTCAAACTGTTGTTTATAGTTTGGTAATCAGGTATGTCTCTGTCTAATTTGTATAACCTTTTTACTGTGTTCTGTTTAAAGCATGATATCAAGTGACCTAGATCAGGATTTCTCCAAATATGTTGAATATTTATTCATCAATCTCTATTGTGGTTTTTTTTTTTCCGTCCAACGTGAATCTTGGTCATGATATTATTTTCTTTAAAAACCAATGGAAAGAAGGAAAGGAAATTCAAGAAGCCTGGCTGTGTACTCGAGTTTTAGTTTAATATTACCTTAATATAGTTCAACTTTTACCTTAATAAATTCAAATGCTTCAGGAAAAAGAAAAATTAATAATTACCAATCATATCTAGATGATGTAATGTATTGTGAGACCTGGTATGATACTTTGTTTTTTTTTCTAATTTTCAATTAGGCCATGGCGGAAGTGACGGATTACATGGCTATGTTCCTTCACTTGATCATGTTGTTGCTGACACAGTAAGTCTGACATCAACATTCATTCTCTTCCTTCTGCTTATACTAGTGGCTCCTTGGTTGGAGTCCATATAGATATAGGATCTACATGTAATTCATTGCTGGATAGGAATCTTTAAACTAACTGGAAGCAGAAATAGAAATGTTGATTAAACCCTTGGAATATTCAGCCAAAGGACCATAATAACATAACCCATAGTTTTTAGGGGACACATCTGTTTCTTGTAGGAAAAAGGGCCAAACTATCTAAATTACCATCCACATTTCAGTGTGCCTACCCACATTTGTGAAGGACACTGCACAATTTTCTAGGCATGCCAGACCAGAAGTCTGTACTCTGAAATGTGCATACTGAAATTCATTGTGTGGTCCTTTTTGCTAAAGAAAAATGTGTCCCCTAAAAACTACATGACTTCAAATTATGTTCCTGGTCTAATTGATAATACGCGTAATATAAGGTGTAACAATTATTGACTCCGAAGTTTGCATCCAACTGATGTAGAAAACGGAAAAGACTGTCAAAATGAAGTTAAAGTTGTAGTATTATCTATTTCAGTGATTCTTTGTTAGCCGCCTAGTTGGACTAGGCAAAAACCGCTCCCTCACATGGGGGTGGGCTCCGCCTACATGGAGTTAGCAGGGGGGCCACTTTTGGTGGGGCCCATTGAAAAATTTGTGAGGGTGCGGTTTTTGCCTAGTCTAACTCGGCAGTTTACAAAGAATTTTTGTATTTATTTTGATTCCCATTGGACATCTTCTAGTGAAGTCAGAACCAAGTAGGGTATCAGTTTCTTTTAATTATTTCTATAACATTGTCTTACTATCTATAGGGTGCGTTTTTAGCGAAAATTAAATCTGAAAATCCTGCAGTACCAATCTTCCTCTTTGGTCACTCTACTGGAGGGGCTGTTGTTTTAAAGGTAAAGGACCTTTGCATATTTCTTCAAGTTCCCGGAACCAAATGTAGTTTATGGTATACATGATCCATGAAATTTCAACAGGCGACTTCGTATCCACACATCAAAGGAATGGTGGAAGGAATCATACTGACCTCACCAGCATTGCGAGTCAAGCCAGCTCATCCAATAGTTGGGGTAATTATATCTCTCTTTCTCTCTTGTTGTATTATTATGCATAGTATATGAACAAAAAGTAATTTTTCGTGGAAGGTTATGACTTGTGACACGTCTTAATACTTGTGTTGGTTCAATTTCCTAAACTTCAAATGCTTGATAATATTCGCGGTGGGGTGATGAGCGTGATTTAAGAGCACACCTTTTTATGTTAAATGATTAGCATTTAGTATCCTTCTTTACAATCTGTTCTTAGACTTCATTTTACAAGAAAGTACAAAGAACTTAAAGTTTGTACATGAAAGAGCTCAGGATGAAGTGATTTTCCTTAAACACCAAGTATTTGAAATCCTGGCACCTGTTCTGAAAGTCTTCCGTCATTCTTTTATTCAGGCTGTAGCACCTCTATTTTCTCTTGTTGCACCGAGGTATCAGTTCAAAGGCGCGAATAAGAGGGGAATTCCAGTATCAAGGGATCCTGCGGCTTTGTTGGCTAAGTATTCCGACCCGTTGGTCTACACTGGACCAATTAGGGTTCGTACAGGTCATGAAATTCTTCGCATCTCTTCTTACTTGATGAGGAACATTAAGTCCGTGACTGTACCATTCTTGGTTCTCCACGGAACTGCTGATAAGGTCACAGATCCTCTTGCCTCGCAGGATCTTTACAATGAAGCTGCGTCACCTTTCAAGGACATGAAACTCTATGATGGATTCTTACATGATCTTCTCTTTGAACCCGAACGTGAAGAAATTGGTCAAGATATCATCTCCTGGATGGAGAAGAGAATCGAAGCTAACTACATGAATCTGGAACAGGCAAGTAGTCTCTGGTAATTATATATCATCCCAGTCAAACATTGTTCGTTCACTAATGATTTTAGGGGTTTAATTTATGACAGCGCGAGCAGGTTCAAGATGATTTGTGGTAAATGCTGGACAAATCATTTATAGCTTACTTGCGCACACTCGAACAAATATATGATCTCTTATATGATAAAGAACTAAAGAAGTATATATACATAATCCTGGTTATAATTTACAAGGAATGGCAAGAGGTTTCGCAAAATTACAGTGTCGGAATTGTACTTGGCAGATAGTGGTTACCAACTTGTTTATATAAAAATTCTGCCTATTCGTCCAGAACATGATATTGACAGTAAATTCTTATTTTTCATACTGCATTTTACCCAAATGTTATGTGGCTGTCAGCCAAGAAGTTTTTATCATAAATTCAAGACCAAGTGATAGATGATAAATAGAGTAGATGGTGCTCTTTTTATTACCACATGACAGGTAACATTAGGCACCTTTTCAGATCTGTATGTTGGTCTCGAGATATAGAACCTCGATGCCGTGTTAAAGCAGTTCTTAGATCAGTTGTTTGGCTGCGGAATAAATCTTTAACAGTTTGCAACACAAACTCTCTGGTGTTCATTCTCCAAAAATGCTTTGGTTTCTGTCCGATTCCCTATGGACCACCTGCAAGTTGAAAACAATAATATTAGAAGCCAGCATTTTAGCACGTACTCCATGACCCGGATATCAGCAATTCTGCTGCATCATGACCCAAAATCTGCCATTGGGACTTAAAATTTGCAGCATGGTCCTCTCTAGTTACCCCAAAATTGAGTGATCAACTCATGTACCCCAAACTCTACCAAGTGACACTGAAATTTTTCTTGGTGAGTTGATCCGATAAAATTGCCTAGTGATCCAAATTTGACTCGGTGCCCAAAAGGTACAATGTGAGCCATACTCTACATGTTAGTTCAAGCTATTCCACAATGAATTGAAATTCGCCTAACGACTCGATGTCTGTATCATGATCCAAAATTTCTCATTATAGCCTTAAATCTGCCTCATAAACCAAAATTATGTCATACCATTATGACCCAAATTATATCACGTAATCCGTCTTATAACTTGACAGGACAAGTTGACACTTCATAAGTCAACTATCGATGATTGGGAACGCATTTGATTCTTATAACTTCACTCGCTTTCTATCATTTGGAATTGGCTTGTTCAATTTCGTCCTGCACTTCAATTTTTATGGTTCCCGTCCTTCCGGAGAACTCTCATCTATTCTAAAGTACGGCTTGTTCTGTTTCATGACGCGTTTTAGGGAGCGTGCAAATGACGCAGCATTGCCATTTGTCCTCCCACTAAGTAAAAGTTGCTAATACTTCATAAGTCAACCATCGTTAGAATATGTTCGAGGTGCAACCAACCATGTGCCTTTGTAATTACGCTATAATTAAGAACATATTCGATTCTAGAAATTATACAAGTCCTTCGGCTGAAACTTGAAACAAAATTCTATTTATTCGGTGTGTTACGCATTAAATGTGCCCCCTTGCACATGCAAATGCAATGGAACCTTGAGTATCATGGTATATATGAGGTGTGATGCTTGTCTCTTGTGGTCAACCACCTCAAAAGCCAAACTCGCATCCCATATGTGATGGTGGTCTCGCAAGGTTGCACATGGTACAGTTTTGGACGAAACCAGAACAGAAACTAAAGATAACGGTTTTTCATGTTCTGAAATGGTGATCACGCTCACGCATGCATGGTTGTTGAACCGAGTTCAATCGTTCTTGTAGTTGCAAGGATAAAGGCCACCCAAACAATTGAATCCGTTTGGTATTTGACTTGCTGGCCAGATGTAATCATGCAATTCCATGGACTAATGCATACCACCTCTTAATGGACACATTCACGGATGGCCTATTCCGTGAATTGTTGCATCACCGAGAGTGCCGCTATGAGTGGCATTAATATATGTTCATTGTACTTGGGAGTCCAGGAGTGCTAGACCATCATGTTTCAATAAGATGCTGTTTAAAGTCTTCCTTTCCGCTATGAGTGGCATTAATAAGATGCTGTTTAAGTATTTTAATAACAAAAAGAAACGAAGTCTTCCATTTAAGGTCATTATTATAGTAATATAATTTATTCTCATCTTAAAGCATATACATAATCTTTATAAATTAATCTTCTCAGGAGTCTTTGTTTCTCAAACTACCAAGCATCTGTCTGTATCTCTCTCTCACTCATGGCACAGGAAACAGCTGAAGAACAGAAATGGAAGGGGAAGGCATGTACCAATCTAAAAGACATAACAGCTGAAGAAATATGGCCTTTCTTTGAAGATTTCCTCAGCATAAACAAGTGGTTACCGGGTGTTGATGCATGTACCTTAGTTGAAGGCGTATCTGGAGAACCAGGCTGTGTCCGGTACTGTACTGGCACTGCCGTTCCAGCAGACGGCAGTGATGATGAATCAGTGATTAGTTGGGTTAAGGAGAAGTTATTGTCTATTGATCCGGTCGAACGGTGCATAAGTTACGAAGTGATCGAAGGGAACGTTGGGTTTGAATCATACATAGCAACCATCAAGGTTTTCTCCGACTCATCTGATCAGGGTACTCAAGAGAATGGTCAAAGCGGGTCAATGATTGAGTGGGGATATATCGTTAATCCGATCCCAGGGTGGAAATCTGAGGATTTGGCTTCGTATATTGATGCTACTTTACTTGCCATGGCTAAGCGAATGGAAGAAGCACTGCTTCAGGCTAAATCATAGTACGACTTTTGTTGTTTTAACTTGAGATTTTTACTTGTGCATTACCTGAAATAGCATAGGAATTTGGATGTAAATTCCTATAATCTTCTTTGAACATGAGTATAATGGTTGGTTTGAAGTCTTTTCTTAATTCTTACATAGAACTTTTAGCTAAAATGGCACCGGAAAATTGCGTCATCAGTGTGAAAAGAGTTTAAGTTTTCCAAAGACATAAGATAGGACTAAAGCCTGTAGGTTTTGTTCTTATCGTATACAAAAACAAACACTTGTACATTCTCAAAAAGAGATATTTCCACGCTTTGTACACACTTTAAGAAAATCATAGAGTAGGCTTCAACTTTGAGAATCCAAGGGAAAACACATAGTTCAATCTAATACTCCATCCGTTCCATTTTAGAGGATGGTTTTTTAGTTTTCATGCAGATTAAAAAATGGAGAGAGATGTGAAGATTTTCCATTTATACCTTTGAAAAAAGTCTTCAAACATTAATTCCTATTAGTGCATTTAAAATTAAACTTATAGTTTCAAGACAAAATATAAGAGTGTTATTGGTAGTTTTGTGGGAAATATGAAAACTTTCGAGTATTGTGAAACAAAAAA